>WMED01004720.1:0-19013 GCA_019650415.1 Pipa parva
AGTACATTAACCTATTCATTGTCACCGTAGTGACTAGATGATATCATTCATCATTTTAGTTGGGTACACCTCCGTTCATCACCTTGTTTTCTACATTATTCTGGGTAGCTGGCATCTTCACATGCTAGCTCTGTGCTAGTCCAAAAAAAAAAAAAAAAAAATTTTATATATATATATATATATATATATATATATATATATATATATTTTGGGTTGGGTCCTATTCATTTACATCCTTGTCTTAATTGTCTCAGTCAAGAAATGCATAATGAGCTTCATTTTCCTACCTATACACACTCCTTCTACACAAGGGTTCAGTCGTTGCATCTATGGTAATGTCATTGAACCTACATCATAATGCCAAATAACTCTACATCATCATGTCTAATTAACATTGTCCTACAGCCTGGAGCATCTGAACTGTATTCATCATTTGAAAGTCCTAAATAGAATATATGGTAAATACCAAAAACAATCCATATTCATTTTCCATACTATGGACAGAGGTTTTAAACCACAATGTCATCTCAGGCTTTGGATGTCTGAAAGGACTAGTTTTTCTCCAATGTTAATCTAGCTTTGGATGAAGCTTGTTTTTAATGTCCACATACTGTTATTGAGTTTATTAGATTCTGTCCCTAAAATCTAGGAATAAATGCTTTCATAGAATATGGTTCTCTAAAAAAAGAGCTGTTAAAGGGAGCTCTATTCCCTTGGGAATTTATAAAATTCATAAAATACATATTTATGTCGAGTTATCAAAACTGGGTTCTCAACTTCTTGACAAACCGTGGTCAGACTGTCAGGCTTAATAAGTCCCTATCTTCCACCATCAGTCTGAACACAGGTCTGCCACAAGAATGCATATTAAGTCCTTTCCTCTAATCCCTTTTTACCCACGACTGCACCCCTAAACAGAACACAAACCTCACCATCAAGTTTGCAGACGATACTACCATGCTGGGCCTCGTAAAAGGGAACGATGAGTTGGCCTATTTGACGGAAATTCAAAACCTGGTATCCTGGTGCGATCAGAATTCGCGGTTACTAAATGCAAAGATGACCAAAGAGATGATAATGGATTTCAGAAGACATCATGTCTACCTCCCAGTTCATGTCCATGGGAAGACCGTAGAACGGGTGGATAGCTTTAAGTTCCTTGGTTTCCATCTATAAAATAACCTATCCTGGTCTCTCCACTCTTTCAGGTCTATCAAAAAAGCCCAACAACGACTATATTTCCTTAGGAGCCTCAGAAAAGCCCAAGTAAACACAGGGATCTTGGTCGACTTCTACTGATGCACCATCAAGAGTGTCCTCACATACTGTCTAACAGCTTGGTATGGGACCACAAGACACTTCAAAGGGTCGTTAAAACAGCCCAACACATCACTGGCACACAATTGACTCCTATCGAGGTCACTTTTCGCAAGAGTTGTGTACATAGAGCTCATTATCCTTGATGATTCTCACCAAACCAGGACTTGTTCTGTCTCCTACCATCTGGCAGATGTTACAGATGCCTGCACTCCAGTACGAACAGGGTTAGAAACAGCAGAAGCAGTTGTCACCATTAACAAACTCCTTACACCCCAAGCCCTAATGTAGTTCTGCAAATTATCTTATAATTTTATTAATATTGAATACATTATATAAATACCCTTTCATAAGGCGTGCTTCAATTTTGCCTTTAGTTTAGCATCAACTGTGCTGATTAGAATCTTCAGTGCAACAGCAGCTGATTAGATTAAACTGGATACAAAATCCAATCAGGTGAGCGCAAAAATCCATCCTGCGGGGTCAAAGGGCGAGTATTAAATGGTGTGAAATGTGGAATCCTTTTTAAAGGGATGTTACAATAAGAAATGTATTACTAGCATCAATATGAATCATCTTGGGTTGTTACTGATGACTAAGTGTCAAGATTAACATCAATATTAATCTACACATATTATAAACCTTGATCATAATGGCATGTTTAATGCTTAAACATTTTTTTTATTTTTAAATAAAAGAGTGGCTGGACCATGATTACATTTAAAGATACAGCACACAACAGTAGTAGTGTTTAATTTTGTACAATTAAAGAGATTTAACAAGGTGTAAAACCCCAAACCAAATGGCTCCTCTAGTCCAGAAAGGACAGCGCGTTTTAAGATTTCTGGTGACCTTTCATATTACTTCACACCTGTCCCGGATTCAGAAGGACAGTCCTGTATTTTTGTATCCTGTTCAGCGCCCCCACCTTTCCACCTCCTTTCCCTGTACCCATTGGTTGGCCCCTAGGATAGACATCACCAGTGCACCTCCAATCAGAGGAAAGTGGGTGCACAGCCACAGCCTATCAAAAATTAGCAGCCAGTGCCTCATAAGTGTTGATGCTGCCCCACTGTTTCACCCCACTCCAACATTAGGAGCAATGGCAGACGAGACATTTCTCTATTTGCAGTTAAATAAATGGAGGTTAAATAAACCTTAAGACAAGGGACTTTTCTTTCCCTCCTCTCTCTTTTTTGAATTTTAATCATTTACTTCCATGAATCTTTTTTTTTTTTTTTTAATTATGAAGTGCCTGAAGTGTTCCCATAAGCCACTAGAGGATTTCCAATACGTTACCCGTATTGCCCGATGAAACTAATTAAATAGCAGAGTCCAACAATCGCTTAGACTTTCTCTACCTGATAAGCTGAGCTCAGAGTCCTACTTGGACTGATGATTTAAGGCCTTTTTTATCAAAGTGTGAATTGCCTCCATAGATACAATATTTCGCAACAATTAGATCCTTTTCCATATTCAATAATAATAAAAAAAAAAAAAAGGTTATTTTCTGGGATGTGGCTGCTTTAAAATGTAGTGAACAAGTGGCACCATTAGCCGTGAACGGTCTGCTGTTGAACTGAATGTAAAAACTATTGTTAGAATTTAGGGGACCATTTAATACAATACTAGTGACCAATATGTGACAATGTGGTGACATCATCCTAACAACTCATGCATACTGTTGTCATGTGGTCATTATTGCAGAGGAAGAAAATTCTAGTGGCATGGCCTCCTTTAAAATGACGCCAACACTAAAAAATAAAAATGTGTGAAATGCATTTAGAATGACTATATATATTCAAATCTGTACAAAAATTCTACATTGCGTTTAGAACACAAGAATCGAGGAAGCGCAGCAGCAGTTTTACGGTAGAATCCTTAAGTGGAATTTATAATTTTGAGTCAGCGCTGGAAAAAATTGTGTACTTGTGTGTCGTCCATACAGTTTATACTTCCAGCTGAAGTTTGAGCACATTTGTCTGGTTACGGTGATCATTAATCGCAAAAATCAAATAGGTTAAATGTAAGGACTCTTCCCATTATCAGTCTGATCACTAATGAATACTGAACAGGTCCTTTTGGGGGGTCATTGACTAGAGTGAGAATGCGACTGTTGAATTCTCCAACAGCGGATTCCAATATCAAATCTTCCACTACGACAATTTCCACATAGTAAAGTCGCGACCGTTTAAAAGCTGCGAGTGATAATATTTCCATAGAAAAGTCATGACTGCGACAATATTCTCATTAAAAAAAAAATACGACTGCGACAGTAGCAGTCTTTTGCGACTATCCTTAGCTGGCGAATTCACAACTATAAGCAACAATTCGGACTTTAGTCAACAACCCACTTTATCTGCAGATCATTCAGATCCACGAAAATGGATCATAATTTTACCAGCAACTGAATAGACATTATTTGTCCATAAATATCTGTTAAAAACAGTTATACAAAACAACGTGTATATTACACAGATATGAGATGCACAATTTCCTTTACTTTGTCATTGCAGACGCTGAATACTGGACCCCCTTCACCACAAATTAACTTGTTTCTCCTGGGTATCAGTAATAACATGGCGCAGAGAGTAATCATAGGATTCCCATTTTAAAGGGGAACTAAAGGTTGTTATAGCTAGGGGAGATTCTTAGTACTGCAAGCTAACTGTACTTACCGATCACCTTCATCGCTCCATCGGTGCCCTACTAGTTCAATTAACAAGTATAAAAAAGTACTCAATATAAAAGAGCCTTCGTAAGAGACATCCACAATATGGAACCACACGGAGAAAGTATATAGCAGTTCATTGTAAAATCCTAGTGTAAGATTGTACATCTTCATCACTGGCTGATGAGTTCTAGCATTGAGCTATACATTGAATTAAAGGTCAGTTTATCAAAGGAAGGCTTTATAACTGCCAATCTCCTGAAATGCTCAGAGGACCCCATTGCTGGGGGCAGATATAAATAGCTGTTGCTTTTATCGAGGCCAACTGCAAATTTCTCTTCATTTTTTTTTTCCAGTTGGATTCCATCCTGCTTTTCGCTTTAGATGTACACAGACGATGGGCGATTCCCCCCCAGGCGTACACAATCGCAGCTATTGTTTATTGATGGTTGTTAAGTAAGAGCTCCTAGGAATGCTCTTGGTCCAACACAAGCGACAATAGCTTATTTTCACAGTGAGACTGAAGGGAGCAATTGGGTCAAACGGAGCGCCGAAGGAAAGAAGCAAAACTTTCTTAGGTTCTGATCCCTTTAGTGAGAGAGTCATATGACATCAAGGGTCATTATGCCAAAAAATATTTTCAGTCAAGTCACACAGCTCTCAATGCAGATTGCTTGTTACAATGAAGCACACTTAAAGGGGAACTATAGTCAGATTACAAATTTACATATGCAGTACTATACCTTAGTGAGAAGTGTTTCTCCCCAGTAGTTGTTTCATGTGATGCAGAATGATTGAGTAGGCAGCACTGATAAACTCTCACACCAGGAAATGTGTGTGTGATGTGTACTGGCCAGTTTTCCATGAAAAGGTTCCCTCCCCCAGACATTTTTACCCTACTTACTACATGTGCACAAGTCAGCTTTCCCTCTGTAATCTCCTGCATTCCAACTTAATTTATGTGGCCAAAAGGTCAGCACACTGCTTAACCGATAGCAGTCTGGCAGCTTTTTTCTTCTCATGTTGCCTGACTTGGGAGGGGGAGGACAAAATGTCAGCTCTCAGGAAAACTAATTAAGGGAAACAAACGGTAAGTATTATTTCTTCCCTAAATGTTTTTTTTTTAACTATTTGTGGAGATAATGGAGATCAGGCAGTAATTAGGTGAACACTGACTTAAGAATAAGGGTATAAAGATACTGTCAAGTCGAGAGTTCCTCAAAACAAATGAGAGAACATAGGGTTATTTTTAGCACAAAATTTTAATTTTTGGTACTTTTAGATTGTAAGCTCTGTGGGGCAGGGGCCTCCATCCTCTTCTTTTAGTCACTTGCTGTTTTGGTTACAGACAGTGGCATAACTAGAGACCACAAGGCCCTTATGCTAATAGTTTAGCAATCTAGAGGGTCTATTATAATAGATTAGAAATCAAGCCTGGTGCAGAGGTGACACATTATTTAATTATTAAAAAGGGGTCGTGACCCCCCCCCCCACACACTGAATTAGGCAATACTTCCCTTTTAAAGTGACAAAGTACCCGCCCCCTTTCTAATTTTGACAAAACACCCACTGAAGCGCATGCTAGAAAAATCTCTCCGGCTATGCGCTTCTGTGGATTTTTTGCCAAAATTAGGAAGGTGCCGGGTACTTTGTGATGTTCTGCGTCACTTATAGAGGGCTCGTGATCCTGGGCATCGGATTGTGTAAATGTAGCAATACTGTCTACTACATGTCTTCGCAATTAGTTAGCAATGTTTTAGCGTATATGTATACTCATTTAAAAAAAAAAAAATTATGCAATATTACACTGGCGTATTTTTGGGAGACGTTTTATATACAAGAACTTATGCGACGCTTTTCTTCCCTGCGTGACCGCTATTGTTCAATTCCTATTGCTACTAATTTCGGTCCCGTTGGTCGCATCTATACGCTCGCAAACACGACAGGAAGCGTTTTGGCGCATGTTCCTCTTTATGAAATGCAAGTTTGACATTGTACATGTATCAGTCATTACTTTCAATGTTTTTTTTTTCGCAACGCGCACCGATACGCCAGTGTGACCCTGTAACTGGCTTGTAGGAGAATCCTATCCGAGAGAGAATTAACATTAACGTAGGTGTGGGCTCCCCGTGTTGTCAGATTAAAATCAGAATATTAAAAATAATATGAACAAAACAATAAAATAAAATGAGTCCCATGACCTTGTATCTGGGCTGAGAGTGGAGTGATGGGAAATTCTACATAGACATAACAATTCTGACAGTTTCATGGTTAATTGGCTGTACTGGATAAAATTAACTCCCCCCCCCCCCCCCCCCCCCCCCCCAGGCTCTATATTTGGCTTCTGCATAAAACAAAGGGTGAACTCCCTTTATAAACTTCAAAGTGTCTTCAGCTGAAACAGAGACAGAACTACTTTAAAGGGGAAGTATCGCCTCATTAAAAAAACATAAATATCGTAGGACTGGCACAGTTTATTAAAACTATTTAATATTTGCTATTCCTGGGAAGTGATTATGTCTTAGCTTAGCTATATTAACACAGTTGTCATGAGTTCTTTTCATGGCAGCAGCTTCACCCACAAATGTATCTCTGCAGATCCCAGTGTTCAAAATTGAACAGCTTTTAAAGTGAATTAAATCCAAAGCCTGAGATATGATAAATATAAGCTGTCTTTTAAATAGTTAAAACACATTAACAACCCTCCGGTATGTGGAAAGAACTTTACTGCTTCTCTACTGAGTTAAAATGTCAATACATCCATTAAGTGCAATAAAACAGTGCCACCTGGTGGCCAGAAAAAAAAATATAATTTGAATTTTTCAACAAAGCCATCTCTCAGCCGTGGGAGAACCCTTGTTTTGCTTAGCAACAAAAGCTATATAAAACATTTATTGTTAGGTTTAGCAAACTTTCCTAAGAATGTTACAACTTGCTGATTTTTAAATACAGTTACATTCAGCGTTAAGCGATACTGGTTCAACTGGTTCTTTTATATAAAAAAGAAGTGATGGATATTTACAAGCCATCCCGACTGCTGTAAAGATTAACCCGACTTCTGATGTGATCACAAGACAGGTCCATCAGCTATCGGAAATTTGGTGCTGTCAGGCAAATACAACATATAGACAATTTTCCCTTTAATCTATTTACGTATATGCATTAGTCTCCGTATGTGGTATTATCCTCCGGCCATGCAACAGTACAGCGTTTGTTTATTCTGTTCCATAGAAGGGTCATTTCATGTCCCAGAAGACGCACCATGTGTAGTTACGTCCATGCTAATAAAGAACTACATTTTGGGGGTTATTCACTAAGGTGCGAATTCCCATAGTAAATCCATGACAATTTCCCCATTGTAAAGTCGCATCAATTTTTTTTTAATGTTAAGATTGCGACAACTTTCCCATAATAAAGTCGCGGCTGTGACAATATTCTCATTATAAAGATGCAGCTGCGACAGTAGCAGACTATTGTGACTGTCTTTATCTGGCGAATTCGCACCTATACGCAACAATTCGGACTTTAGTGAATATCCCCCTTTGACTTAATCCCTTATGGATAGGTCTGATAATGCAATAAAAATGAAAGCGCTGAGATCTGACTCACCGTTAAGAAGTTATGAGCTCATGCATCGTGTTGTTTACAAACAATACAGGGCAGCCATTTTGCTGTTTAAGACATGCCCCCTTATCTCAGATACTCACACCAGAATATTATTTTTATTGTCTACTTGTATATTAGGCCTATCAATTTAATAAAGCTTAGTTCTTCATTTAAGCATACCCCCCAACCCCCACCCAAGTGTCCCAGATTCCGCTAGGCCGTACCATTTTCAGAAAACAGTAGGTGGTGCACCAGTAATGTCACCTCCAAGGGGAAATGGCGCTGTTACCCCCTGGAAAACTGTGAGATATGCATTAAGCACCATTCGGTTTATCTTGTCTTGTGCAGATTTTTATTGGCACCTTTTCACACTAGCTGCCCCTCTAATCTGTAAGCAGGGTTTTCACCCCAAGGCTGGTCTAGAGAAAGGCACCTCCTACAGATCTACCTACCCCCTAACACTACTAATTTTAACTACAGCGTTAGTGTTCACATTATCCACTAGGATATTCGATGATAATGGCTTACCCCTAAACGTCCCGGATTCTGTGGTCAATGATACCCGACGGCTGACCCCTTTCCAAGATGTCAGCCGGTGCTCCCTCCACCACCGCATTGGGAGGAATAGTTTTGCCCAGGGTCACCCTCTGTCTAAAAGTGATCTTGGCAAAAAATAATCCCAATTCACACTTCCCCTCCCCCTCCCCACGCCATATAAAATCCCACAGGTATGAACAGATGGAGTTTAAAGTCAGACTTCCTATGTGCCAACCGGGTTCTAGGGAATGTCAGATATTACACGGGCTAAAAGTGAAATATTTTCAAGGTCTTGTTACTTTATCTGCTTGCACAGTCACTGCTCGCCCTGTATGCAACTGCGCAACTGGCTCAGACCTGCCCGTAAACCTTAACGCAAGTCCCACGCCTCAATCCTGGCCGAGGGAACCCATAATGAGCAAACGTCACCGCGCGCAACGTGTTACTCATTCTGAATGTCATCTCTTCATGCCCGGACCCATACCACATTTTTCCCTGCCGGGCAGGAGAGCGCGTGTACGGACAGAGAACTCCATTTGGATGTACGAAAACCCAGCAAGAGCTGAAACAGGGAGTGGCGGGCGCTGCTGTGTATACAGAATGTTCCAGTCAGTCTTAGACTAGGGAAGTCAGATTCCCCATTAGTGAGACAGAGGAAGTGGTGTCACCGAGGAGTTAAACTGAATTCTCTCTGGTTAGCATCAGACAGCCAGACTCATTAAGGGAAGATGCAGGGGGCTGCGGTTGCAGGGGGCAAGGAAGGACACGGTAGTACAGCAGGCCCAAAAATCCATACAGAAAGTCCTGTTAGCGCGCAGAAAGTTGTATACAGACCGGCTCCTTATCGACAGATTCAGATAATGCACTGTTATGTGCTGCTTACTTCAAGTAACGCCGATGTTTCAAATGCATTTATAATTACTAATAATAATAATGCATTTATAATTATTAATAATAATAAATTTATAATTACTAATAATAATTCATTTATAATTACTAATAATAATAATGCATTTTTATTTACTATACATTCAGGGGGGAATTCAGCAAGCTCCGAAGTGAGGCGCGTAGTGTTCGACTCACTTCACACTTGGTGTTATGCGCATGCTGATGTCCTGTGCGCAGACATCAGCATGCTCATTAAAGGGATTCCCCTTCCGGTGAGGAGACTCGAGTGCTCTCGCCGGGAGGGGAATCCCTTTAATGCGCGTGCTGATGTCCGCGTGCAGGACATCAGCATGCGCATTTCAGTTGTTCCGAAGTGAGGCGAACACTACGCGCCTCACTTCAGATCTTGCTGAATTCCCCCCTCAATCTGCACTTCCAAAAATGCAAAGTTTGCATCTATAAAGTAGGATATTTAGCTTTAAAAAAATAAAAATTGGGCAGTATTTTTCAGGGTGTTACTATGATAAAAATAAGAAGGTCAGAGGTTAAAGGGCAGATAATACAAAAAAAATTAGTGAAAATGGAATGATTTTTTAAAAATACTTTAAAAACCTTACCGATTTTGGGGGCAATTATAGGAACTATACATTTGGTCAACCTTTTCCCCCCATCCCCCTCTTAATAGTTATGGGAGATTGCAAAGCGCTGCAAGAGTTCCCAGCTACACAGCGTTAGGGTAATGCACTAAACCAGAGGTCCCCAACCTTTTTTGCACCAGGGACCGGCTTTAAGCAAGATCAGTTTTCCGTGGCCCGGTCAAGTACATACCATGCTGTGCTGGAGGGCCGCGTGACTAAGACCCGCCCGATGCCCCGCCCCGTCCCATGCAAAAGGTACCATGCTGTGCTGTGGAGGGCTGCATCTCAAAGACCCGCCTGATGCCCCGCCCCGTTCTGTATAATGTTCTCTGCCGTGCTGCGAGCTGTCATGGCTATGGCAGAGAACATTATCAATCCACACAGAGCGTGCTCTGACCAGGCGCAGGGCCGCAGAGCTAGCTGTCAGAGGCGCCGCGGACCGGCTGAAAGACCCCAACGGCCTGGTCCTGGTCCGCGGACCAGTGGTTGGGGACTTCTGCACTAAACAATACAGTATCTTACCTTGTGTCTGGAACAGACCGGCCCATATTATTATAGTTATATATAATGTATTATAATATATATGTGTATTACTTGTGACTTGATAAAGAGAGCACAGACCTCTCGTCTATTTATGTTATGTTAGTCCAATAAAAAAGGTATCACTAAGTATTGCAATTTTGCATCTGTGGACTAACACGACCGGTCTATCCTAACTTTGCTTGCAGGCCTGGATTAATGGATTTGTGGAAGACTAATGTGTGAGATGCTTTGAATGATTTTTATTGACTAGCCATTAGCTGCATGCGCAACACTGTTTGGGTGTGGGGCTTTGTACTTGTAGGACACCCTAGCAAGGACCCTAAGGGCTTAGGTCATTATTTACAAACAGGGTATAGGCAGGATACAATCAAAACACATTGACATTATCGGTGGACAAAATACAAAAGCACAGCATTGGACAAGTTAGCCAGGCTGGCGCCATTTTGAATTCCTAGCTCTGTTGTCCCTTAGCAACATGATAGTGAGGCTCCCTCCACTGTCAGAGATGGAGCTCACTGCATTTCTGCATTTTTATTAAATAAAAAGGAAAGAGCACCGCATGAAAGATATGTACGTAAAGTGAATGCTTCTGAGGACTGCTTTGAGACAGCAAATGTCGCATTAGGGACAGGGAATCCAGGCCTCTTCAGGTCAACATTTTATGATTAGGCGAGATCTTGGCACAGTGACTGGAGCCAGTGTCCATAATATTATGGGTTATTTAATCAATGCTACAGATCCACAAGATGTGGCCATGTTGGGTAGATTAAAATATATCAGTGATGGCAAACCTTCTCAGCACCTAGTGCCGAAAAGGTGACGTCACTCACTAGTGCCTTCTCTCGAAGAGCACGTGCTTTTGAGTGATGTCATCACGCCTGCATCAGTGGAGGAGTGCTCCCCAGCGCGCGAGCGCTCCTTCAGTGCAGGCCGCATATCTGTCCTGAAAACTGTTAGGTCAGGTCTGCGGCCTGCACTGGAGGAGTGCTCGCTTGCTAGGGGGATGGGGGACAACAGCAGTGGTGACGGTGCTTGTTCCCTCTCTGGCACGTATACCGGTGTTTCTGAACCGTAACCTGGCTTGTTCATACCTGAGGTTTTCATGCAATGTAAACTAAGTGCTAATGAGTCTAGGCATGCTTTTGAAGGATAAACAGATTAATGAAAAACAAACAACATCTACAAAAGAGCCTGTACAGTGAGACATGTCCATCACTTACAGCGCACTCCTGGTGTGGCAATAGCCTCACCCAACGATCATAAATTAGGAACAACACTACGGCGGCTGCCGCAAGTTCCACAAGCCACAGGAAAATGTGTCTACCATTACCCAGAGTGCCTCTCGGTGAGATCATGGCCCATCTGTAGGTTTAACAATGAATCCATAACAAGGGGGTCAGGTACATAAACCAATCAAATAGCTGCTGTGAGCAAACGCCAAGGAAAAATGCCCAGGAATGTTATGTACAAGAAAATAACAGTGCGTCTATTGTCATCAATGCACATTTAGTGAAATACTAGAAGCAGCATTGTGTGTGTTTTTAATCTATATGGAAAATCAATGGTTAAACAAATCGGCCCAGTTAACAAAAGAGAAACCCTGAGTGGCAGTTTTCATGAAATCACATGATTAAATCTTAGTAAATACTGAACAATCCTGCAAATTACAAAATGTAGGAGTGTTATACTTATAACCTTTAGCCGAGAAGGTCGACTTCCCAGTTAGATCCCTGTAAGGGCAGACGAAGATGACCAATAACCGACTGCAGGAAGTTCAATAACAGAGTGTTATGACCTTTAATACCCCCAGATCACATGACATCTTTTAAAGGGACGTTATAGTTATTTATTGCTGTTAAAAAGGTTTGAATTTGTATCTGGAGTAAAACAAGGTGAATTAAAAATGTAACAGGTTTATGGTAAGTCGGCAAACAGAGGGAGCTCACACCAACTATAGTCTACAGATTAAAGATATAATAAGGTTTATTTATTAAAGTGTGCAGAGTCACGTAAAGGTCTGAATTTACCTTCATTCGCATCTAACTCCACTTATTTAGTAAACTCTGCGACGTGGAGACAGATGCACGGACTCGCACTCCTCTTTGCATCACCTCGCATGCACACTATTGCCTATTTACCAAGCGTTGGATTGCGCCAAAGTGGAATTGTAACACTCCAAATGCAACAATTCATTTTGCCAGCTCATAGGTGGCGCTGTAGGCGGGCTGATGGTAGGGCTCCTATTGGTTTACTCAAATGACAAAGTATAACGATGAAGTAGCAACATGAATCAATAGTGTCACATAGAAAGTGATGTACAGTAAATAACTCTTGTATTGATTAATTTATGCAGTGCTGATATATTACACAGCGCTTTATAGAGATTCACCATGCACTTCAGGCCCTGCCCCGTGGAGCTTACAATCTAGTTTCCCTATTCAGTCTCACAAGGCTCGATTCGAGTCGCCTTGCGACATGGAATCCCTTTCGTTGATGTCCGCATGCAGGACATCAGCGAGCGCATAACAGTCTGTGCGAGCAGAGGCGAAGGATCTGGAGGATAAGATCGGACTATGCTGAATTACCCCCATAGACACAGATGTATGTATTTGGATTGTGGGAGGAAACCCACCCATCCAGGGTGGAATTGAACCCAGAACCCAGCGCTGCAGGGCAGCAGTGCCAACCACTGAGACATCACAATGCACCTTGGCGCACCATAAGTGACTTTAATACGGTGACAATAGTGGTGATGAAAATGAAACAGCGTTATAGTGACATTAGCTCCTTTAAACAGATCCACTGGAATCATGAGCAAATGACATCACCTAACTTGTCTGAATTCGCACCACTACACATCCCACTGCCGTTCAACTAACTTTGGCCGACTATGAATTAAATTGCGCTGTTCACTTCTTTGCTAAGGGAACAAGCTGTTTAGTGAATGAGGAGTAGCGAATTTGTATCTGTCGGGGAGAGAAGCAGCTGCCAAATTCGCGCTTTAATAAATAAACTCTTTTAAATGTACATTACTCTCACAATGAAGAATTCCAAATCCAGCAAATATATAAAAAAATACACCACCAGTCCCATCACAGAGAAATGAAATTCCCATGTCCATGTTTAACGGATGAAAATAATGTGAAAAACCAGGTCTTATAAATAGGATCCATTCGTCCTTTAAAACAACAAACGAGGACAGAAGTTGTTGCTCAGTGTAGTTTATGGGAAGAGCATTCTTCCCCATCTGGAAGTTGTATATTTTGTATACTTTGTATACAGGCATCCCACGCCCGCCTCAAGCAGAAATTTGTTTCTACAACCACAATGTCCTTCACTCCCTTTTCAGAGAATTCATTTTAACAGAGATCAGAGCAGTACTATACATGGTGTTTACCATGCCGAGTGGGGGATTTAAAGCTATGAGCTCATAATACCATTTCTTCATGGTCCGTCTCCTGCAATCAAAAGTTCCAGAATACACACGCAGTAACATTTAAAGGGAAGTCATGTTTTAAACCACATGAATGGCCATGTTGTGACACTCAGCGATGCGCATCTGTAGATGTTTCCAGCACACACACACAGAGAAAACAGTTTGCAGTGTTTTCCAGTAAATACCACCTAATCTGTGCTGCTTAATGAAAGTTAAAAACTCACAAGCTATGTTAAATTAGTGCAGCCGTTTTAAAACAAGGTCCTACAGATGTTGGACCATTCCCCTACCAACAGCTCATGGAGAAATATACCGGTAGTAAATGTTTCAATAGGGTTTCAGAATCTCTGACTCCCAACTAAGAAAGGGCAAAAACGGTCCAGAATACTACCGGCAACCATAAACCAAGTTTTCATCAATAAAGAATGGTCCAGAATACTACCGGCAACCATAAACCAAGTTTTCATCAATAAAGAATGGTCCAGCAAGGTAAATCTAAGGTAGATCATGGACATGTCTAGACAGCACTCCAATAAGGTCATATATTCTTCTCTGGAGGTCTGTTTAATGGACAACATCCACCCAACACTCAAGAAATTTCATGGTCTCCAAACCCCCTTGTGTGACACACAACACTATTTGCTCGTCCAGTGGAGTGTCACTTTTGCTCTCACAGAACATACTGAAGACATGATTCAAAGAGAATATTTCAAGTTTAAAAACAGTCAGAACAAATTAAATCAACAAAGCTTCAAATGCTTTGGGCTATCAGATTCTGAGAATCTGGTTATAAATCTTGAGACTTGGATCAAAATTCTGAGTCTGAGGGTCCAACTTTTCTAGTTCACCAGTGTGACAAGGATTACCACTGGAGAGACTGGTCCAGTTTAAACACGTAGCTTCACCAGTAGGCTTAGGTCCCAGGTCTCATAGTAACCTAGCAAGTTGCCTTAGTTGGACACTAATTACTCAGGAGATAAAGAATAAATTTGTCCAAATCCGTGCAAGCATTGTTGAGTGTGTTGCTTCTGAACAATGTAATCTTGAGTCAACTGGCAGATTGCAACATCCTGGATCCAACCTACAATCGGATCATTCGGCCTCTAACCTCAATCCATCAGATCTGGTTGGTCTCACATTGGCCACAGATCTAGCGATTTACTGGTGAATCAAGATTGATCCTGTCTTTCAACACATGAGGGTCAATAGGACGTTCCTGTTCTTGTGCCGCTTCCCTTTGTGCAGAGTTTATTTATAAAGTTCCTTTAGATACATTAATAAAATTTCCATTTGCTGATTTAATGGGATAATCATAGCGTGTACAAAAAAAGTGCAGGAAATAACCTCTCTTACCCTTGGTCACCCTGATATCCTTGCACTTAACACATTGTTTATGTCTGGTTCGGATGCTGAGGGCCACCGCGGCTCTCCTTGCTATTTTATATGATTTTGTTTTTATTCGCTGGACAATACAAGGATAAGCTCACACCGCTAAATATAAACAAAAGGAAAAAAGAAAAATGACTTGCAACAGATACCTCTAGGGGAAACGTTTAGTGAGAAAGGCTTTTGTTAACTCATGGGACCAAGAATTTTCTCCGACGGTCTTCGGTTAAGTCATTGAGGAGCATAAAAAGGTTAATAAGTGCAGACATTTTTTTACACTCTAAAGAGTTCAAGGGTGAATTTTTAAGCACTATCAGGAAAAGTCTAATGAACCGGTGGATTTATAGAACCACCACCCAATGGAAAAAAAAAGGAAAAAAGGGATAAATATAATAAATACCAAATACACAGGATATTTCCAGCCTTTGTCCTCAAGCTTTTGTTGTATTACAGCTCCCAGCAAACTGGGGGTAGATAGACAGAACAAACCAGGGGTAGCCATAAGGAGATAAATGTAAATGACATTATTATGTTAGGGGATTCTTGACAGCCCTCACCATACTTACAATAAACATTTCCCTAAGCATCTTCCTGTCAAGGATACAAGGTCAATGTTTCCAATTGTGTAGAGTCAATTATACGTATCACTGCGTCTGAGCTGTCAATGGGGCTTTGGGCTGCCGCGTTAAACCTGATCCTGCTATGGTGCATTTACTGCATCTTAATAAATCATCTAACCTAGTTTCACCCAACAAGCCAAGAGAGTAACTTCTTCTGTTCCCGGAGGAACCACATGGATCCCCTTTTCTTCAACCTAGGAAGTCTGCCACCCAAAGGTCCTTTCAATGCTTCTGCTCTCTTCTCTTACTACACCTCCTCAATAGCTACTGGAGGGGTTCATGCCATCATCCCCCTGGGGACTGGCTTCTTAAAATAAACACAACTCTGATGCAAAGGACTGAACCAAACCAGTAGAAAAGAAGACTGGATTTTACCAATGGCTTCCTAATGATTGATGACCTAATAAAGATGAAACCCATCTGGGATTTCCTACCTTCTCTCTCCGGCTTCCGTATATGCACTATTTTTGCACGATGAGGTTTGTGAAAAAAAAAAAAGGAAGGAAAATGTTAGGAGAATTCATCAACATGGGCAATCGTTTACTGAGGTCTAGATACCCCTAAGCAACCAAGCAGAGATTGACCTTTATACTGGCGAATGCCAATGGCTGATTGGTTACTAGGGGTTACCACTGTTTATGATGTCCCCTGGCTGCTTTAAAGGGTTGATGATAACAAAGGAAGTGTAAGCGTCTAGAAACCCATAGCAACCAATCAGTAGTTAGTATTCACTGGTATGAAGGATCTAGCATTGTGAAAGCCAAGTTATGATTGGTGGCCAAACCTCTAATATTTGCCTCGTTGATTATTTCCCCAATAAATTCCCCTCTTGTTAAAAAAATAAACTGATATTTATCAGTAATGTTGGACCCTTCAGCTTCAGAACTGTAGTTTACAAGCAACTGCTGGGACCTGGGGATCATTATTAAATTATTAGTAATAATTTATAAATTATTAACACAAATAACTGTTTTATGATAATTTGAGGATTATTATTTACAATTACTTTTTATTTGTTTTATCTTTCTTTCCTAGTGTTCTTCCAGTCTGCATTTTACTCAGCAGCTGGTTGCTAGGTTAATGGACCCTAGCAACCAGAAGCTTATGTTATTGTTAAGAAAGAAGAAATAAAAAAGTAAAGGGTCTTAGAATACGGATATCTAAAACATACTAGGTTTGAATTTAAATTTGGAACCATGTGACTTATTGCTCCCACACGCCTCACTTCCTTTTACAGAGGAGCTACAGTAACCCTCATTTCTGGCTCCTCCCACCTCTGGAGTCCAGGACTATATTATAGCTTGTTTTGTTACAGGCTATAATCACAGTAAAACTTGCAACAACACAGGGCAAGTTGCAACAATGGAACAATTTTGAGACGAGACAAAAAAAAACAAAAGTTTCCCTGAAGAATTCTTTGCAAGGGGATAATAGCAAGAGACAATTATGTAGGTTATGGCAGTGAAATTAAAATAACAACATGAATAACAATAGATTATAGAGTGAATGTTCCTCTACAGTTCACACTTTGAATGCGCAATTTGAGCAGCAGGGACTGTAGTCAGGATGTGATGGACGCTGACACTATGTTAGGGTAATCACGAATCAGTTACATGAAATTACAATAAATATTGACTTTACTTGCCCTTTAAAGTGGACCTGATGACTGTTTTTCAGAAGCAGGGAGTTGTTTTAGCTGAAAGCATTCAGCTGAGACTGTAGTAAAAGAAGCAAACTCCCTGCTTCTCTTCTGCTCCCATGCCTGACTTTAATCTCGAGTCGGGTTGGGCGGGGCTAAAAGGATAACCGACGTTAAAGCTTCCCCAATTGGATCCCTTAAATCACAATCTAGATGGGATCTGATTGGAGGAGCTGTAATGTCCATCATTTAGATCCACCCAACCATACTCCAAATTAAAGTTGGGCAGGGGAGAAGAAGAGAAGCAGGGGGTTTGCTTCTTTTACTACAGTCTTAGCTGAACACTTTTAGCTTTCAGCCAAGAAGTGAACTCCCTGCTTCCTAAAAAAAAGTCTAAGTGAACGTGACACTTTAATGGAACCCAAGCATCCCTGTACACCAGTAGGAAGAGAATTAAGTGGACCAATCACCTTGCAGGGGACAGCACTGAACCACTGAACTGAACTCCCATGGCAATGGGAGTGCTTGGCTGAACCAGTCACATGGCAAGGGCAGTTTAATACAGACATTACAGCTCTTCCAATGAGATTCCTCCAAGATCAAATTTGGTAGCGTCTGATTGGAGGAACCTCGCCTTTCTGCTCGCTTAGGGAGTCTGCTGCCCTGCTACCTTCTAAGTGGACTGGCACATGTTAAGACTTGTGCTTAGACTCATTATATTCTAACTTCCACGGTTCATTTTATTGTAAATACTGACTGTACAGGTTATCTCCTGAAGCACAACGCCACCATACACACTATTACACAGGCTGATACAAATGACAGAGAGAGAACACCACTAGGTTACACAGCGGTATACAATCCAATTATAAGTTATTATATTAATTATAATGCTGCCCCTTTATCCCCATGGAAGCTCGCTAGTTAGCGACATCATAATTAACTATGCAAAGTGCTGGCGGCCTGCGAATCCGTCACCGATTTTACCTGTTTCTGATGGGGAATTGGCTGGCAACAGGGAACTAAAGCTCCTTTTATCTAGGGGGGAAATACTTAACGCCCCCTCTGGGAAGCTGTGCAATCTTCTACACTTCCTGTTTCCTGTCCAAACTCACCGCAGAAGCAGAATTCTGATGTTAAACTGCTTCTGTGCATGCTTCATCTCAGGAAGGGGAGCACTGGAGAGAGTAAAACCCAGTCCTGTGCAGCTAACCACAGTAGGAAGGTGCCCTTTCCCAAAGGAAAAGCCGTGTGTGTGCGTGTGTGTGTGATAGTGTGTGTGTGTGTGTGTGTGTGAGATAGTGTGTGTGATAGTGTGTGTGTGTGTGTGTGTAATACAGTAGGGGTGGGTGGGAACGCCACAAAATAAGAGAGAGATTGCAAAGCATTTCCTGTTCTTTCAGCAAAACAAGTCAGTCGCACAAACATTCACAAGAGTTTTGTAACTTTCCTGAAGACTTGTGGAACACAATGGATCATACAACAGGTCGTCCCTTTACATATTATTATTATTATTATTTTTTATTCATTCTTATATAAAGCTTTGTCTCAGAACCTGGGGTCTTTTAAAATATCTCATCATTTGTTTCATTACCCCTCCCTCCTCCCAACAACTGGACTATTTAAAAGTCCAGTTTGTTGTTTGCTCTACTTCAGTTAACCTCTCTTTTCTCTTGCACTGGAATGTGTTAGGATTTATGGGGGGTGAATTCACACCTTTACGTGACTGCTT
>WMED01004721.1:0-20347 GCA_019650415.1 Pipa parva
GGGGGGGCGCCCAAGGGGTGGTTCACCCAGGGCGCAAATCTAGCCAGGACCGGCCCTGCTCTTCCCAGTAGAACATAGCTGTAAAGGCTGTTGATTTCTGACATCATAAAGTGAAAAGATAGAAGCATGCATTTCAATAGTCACTTATACTACGTATATTCATTCATTAGGTAATACATACATAAGATTATTGCTGCTAGCACTAAGAATAACAAACTGGAGGAACAGTAAAACATCTATAGCACCATCTACTGGGTGAAATTAGGATTGCAAAAAGAAAATGTGGCTTTTCAGAAGAATTGCTGTCATATATGTGTATTCCTATTTATAAAACAATTCAAATAAAAGTGTGGAGGTGTATTAACCCCTGGCAACCTACATTAGGTATAAGTGTAAGTTAGATTAATCGGATCACATCTGGTTTGTTTCTATTTATTCTACTAATTGGACCTTTTTTGTAGTGTTTCTAGCTAAACAGCTAAACTGAAGGCTTTATGAGTAAGGGACATAGAAATAAAAGCAGCAGATGTCCATATCTCATATACTGATCTCTTCTTTAATAGGTGGACCGAGGAGATGCTGAATGATAAACCGCCGGGGTGCTATCTCATCCGCTTCTGTGAAAGTAGAGTTGGTTTTGTCCTTTCTTACAGGTAAGGGTTGATTGATTACATCTTCTAGCTGTATCTATAGAGCCTGAATATTCCAAATGGAATAGAGTTGCCTGTGTTCCAGATCATGTAACGCTTTGCCTTGTTAACTCACCAGAGGCACTGAGAGGTGTAGACACTTCAAGCTTGACCTGCTGGATGATAACCAGTATTTGATTGAGGGAGAAAGCAGCACTTATACCAGCTTGCAAAACTTGCTAGATCATTACCGTGTTTATCCATTGAAACCATACAACGAGCTCCTGACAATGATCTGCACCAAGGTAATGTTAGATAAGCACCCAATTCATCCAATTTTTTTTTTTTTTTTAATTATGGATTAGGTGATGGCCTAGATTTAAATAAAATGGGAAGGAAGGCTTTTACAAGACAATAAACTCACAATGTCTCTGAAGATGGTACAGTAAAGGACCAGTTACACCCAAAAAATAAACAGTCCCCTTGGATTTGGCTATTTAAAATACAGCACTTGTAAAAATGTTATCCTTGAAGTTAAATTCATGATTTCGATTGCTTTGAATCTCTTTTTGGGGGTAATTCAGGAAAGAGCGAACTTACCTGGCGATCCTTCGATTCACCTCGCCAAGACTGGTATGCGCTCCCTGCTCTCCTGCACGCGAAGATCAGCGAACGCTTTAAAGATACTTAGGCTCGGCGACTCGAGTGGGGGTTATTCACGAAAGTCCAAATTGTTGCTTATAGGTGTGAATTTGCCAGATAAAGACAGTCGCAATAGGCTGCTGTCGCAGTCGCGTCTTTATAATTGAGAATATTGTCGCAGTCGCCACTTTATTATGGGAAAATTGTCACAATCTTAAGATTAAAAAATTGTCACAACTTTACAATGGGGAAATTGTAGGGGATTTGATATGGGAATCCGCTGTTTGAAAATTCGACAGTCGAATTCGCACCTTAGTGAATAACCCCCTGAATATTTACTTTCTGTGCACAATTTAGAATGTTTGGAAGCACAGATTTAATATATAGTAACTATAAATACATTTGAGGCATTATTAATTTCTGGTGTTACGGATCACTGACTAGTACCTCCCTTGATAGTTAACACAACCTCACTGGCCTGCACGGTAATAAAAACATTGCTGTGAGGGTGGTGAAACTTCCTTCTTTCCATTTGCAGCGGATGTCCTAGTTTTGACATGTTCATTTTGTTTAGTTCTGTGTCTGTGCATTTAGTAAAGATCCTTTGTCCTGCAGAAACTGAGAAGTAAGGATTCGTCTGAACTCCTCATGAAGCAAACTGAAGTGCAGAAGAAAGAACAAATGTACAGAAGTGAGACTAATACACTCCCAGACACTCCGCTGGTGTTAGCCACTTCTCCTCAAGAAAGGACAGACTTCTTGGTTAAAGAAAAAACAAAGGTAAACTTTACCAGTCTCATATAAAACGGATGCGCTGCAGAGATCAGACTGCAGTGGGGGCTATTCCTCTGCCAGTGATGCAGTTAGGAATGTGTTTTCTTGAACTAAATATAAGCTAAATATCCACTGGCGGGTTTTGCACCAGCAGTGGAAATTTAGGGTTAGTGAGAGATGTCCTCTCTCAGTCAGTGTACCTGCTTAGCTTTAAGGGGTGAGGCCACTCCAACAAGCATGGTTTTAACTTAAAAGAGACGGTCCATGGTTCACAATCTGCACCAGGCCAAACACTTAGTGGGTGTCTGGTTTCACCAAGCAGGTTCTGTGGGACAGCAAATGGGTTGCAGCGGTGGAGGCAGGGCCCTCTGGAGAATTGGCCATGATGCTCTGACCCCTATTGGTACACCACTGCCTACAACTCGACAATGCAATTTTTACACACCTATGTTG
The DNA here is from genome assembly GCA_019650415.1 of Pipa parva. Taxonomy (NCBI): domain Eukaryota; kingdom Metazoa; phylum Chordata; class Amphibia; order Anura; family Pipidae; genus Pipa; species Pipa parva. The sequence continues at coordinate 2,499 of WMED01004721.1, forward strand.
TACTGCAAACTGCCTAGTAAATTATCAGTTGCACTCGTCAGCATCCGGGAAGCTTCACACAAATCAAGCCTTTATTTCTATGGTGCAGACACATTATGCGGCACTTTATGTAGTTTATCTATTTACTGCAGCTTCTACCCTTTAAGCTTACAATCTAATTTCCCTACACAGTCATACACACAGACTAAGACTCCAGTTAACCCATATCTCCCAACCTACCAAGGGATAACAGCAAGACAGCACCAGTTCCTCCCTGACAGTGACATCACTGGCACCTGTCCACTGATTTGATTGGTTGAGCCCCAGTGAAGTCATCACCCATTTACTTTGTTCTGATTGGCTGGGAGTCAGGAAAGGAGCCAAACAATAGGATTTTCCAGCAGAATTCATTACATTTGGAGAGTAGGGTTAACCCACCATCATCGTAAACCAGCCAAGCACAGGGAAAACATATTCAGATTTAAAAGAACAGTAACATCAAAAAATTAAAATGTTTCAAATTCAATTATATTTACTTCATATTCTATCTGTGCTTCCAAGAATTCTAAATTGTCTATAAAGTATGATATTTAGCTATTTAGTTTTAAAGTGCACCTGTCAACTCAAAACTCTAATTTAGGTTCTACTAATGAAATAAACATTTTTGTAAATATATATTTTTAAAAATATACCTTTAAACAGCATTTCTCTCTGTCATATTCCCTTTCAGCCTGACTTTTCTTTCTTGAGTCGGGTTGGGTGGGGCTAAATGATGATTGACATTACAGCTCTTCCAATCAGATCACTGCTAGATCGTGATTTAAGGGATCTGATTGGAGGAGCTATAATGTCAATCATCATTTAGTCCCGCCCGACCTACTCAGGAAAGAAAAGTTAGGCTGACAGGGAAGATGACAGAGAGAGACACATTTACAAAAACATTTATTTCATTTAGTAGAACCTAATTTAGTATTAGAGTTTTGAGGTGACAGGTGCACTTTAAAAGTTGGGTACGCTTCCTGTATATGTCCTATCTAATGCACCATAGAAAACAATGGGACTGGGTGAGGTCTGTTTAACAACATGGCTGCTATCTGTAAATATAAGAACAGACATAAATCTATAACATTCATGAGTTTAACTGCAAAGATAATATATTTCTTTAATTTAATTCATTGACTATTTCAAGTACCAGTAACACCAGAAAAAATAAAAATCCCATTTTTGCTACCTAGTACAGGTATAAATGTTATCTTTGAAGTTGAATCCCCGATTTTAATTATTTTGAGTTTGTTTTACTTCCTTGTGGTTATGTCAATCTTTTTATCTCTTAAGTAACCAAACCCCTGCCTAATTTTATTGTTTCCTATGGCATATTAGATATCACATTTTCATGACATGCCCCCAATTTGTCTACTCTTAGCAGAGAGAGAGAGTAAGACAACACAAAACCAATAAAAATCAGGAATTGAAAGTACTGCCTAGAAATAACTAATAGGTCAATGAAAACAGTCAGATTCTTTTTCTAGTGTTACTGTACCTTTAAAAGAGTGAACGGTACAAAAATGTGATGCAACCAAAAGCAACATAGCGCATTCTGAATGTATAAACCATAAAACAGGATAATAAAATAATGATGCAGTCATGTGTTGACTATCCCTTTAAACATCATTTACAGACGTTAGTAAAATGGTGGACTCTGTTGCATAATTAGATTTTGTTTGACTATATGGTTTTGCTAAATAATAACCTTTTAACAAAACATCTTATAAACAGCCTTGCTTGGCTCAGCATAAATAGTCCCAAGAAGCACGTTGCCTTCAATAGTCAGGATAATGTCCCTTCTTTGCTAATCTTTATTCCTTAGGTGGAAAGTGCCTCACCTACGTTCCCAACAGAAGCCATCATCAGTAGAAAAGAATCTGTCTCATTTCAAAAGCAAAAGGAGAAACAAGCTGCGTATGCGGAAGTCAAGAAGATATTGTCATCTGCTGCAAAATCCAAGGCTTGCAAATCTCCTCCAGATCAAATGTATGCCACGATGGAGGAACTTCATACCTACACTGAACCCCACAGATGGGCCACAGAACAAATAGAAGTTTTCAGCGAGGTGCAAGAACCCATTGCCTTTTATGCTGTGGGTCGTGGATCTTGTAAACATGAAAATGAAAATGTTTATTCTGAAGTGGATGCCAAGGTTGTTGTATCACATGGTTTAAAAAGAGAAAACAAATGCCAGGGAACCTCCTCAACCCTTCAACACCACATGAACAAAGACTTTCAGCATAAAATCACACCATTCCACTCTTCTTTTCGCCACAACAAGCAAATGGCTGCGCCGCCTGAAAAATGTGGCAGGGGGAAGGGAAGATCAGCAATGCCTTTCCCAAAATCCAAGGTAGGTTGTGATTGCATGTCTACACTGTTTAAATAAGCAGGTGACAAGCTTTCAGCACAAGTCTACCTGTACATCATGAAGGGTACAGATGATGGCTTTTCCTACTAGAGCAGGTGTCAGCAAACCATGGCTCTCGAGCCAGACGTGGCTCTTTTGATGGCCGAATCTAGCTCTTTGACTGTAACGAGCAGTGCTCACATGCAAGCACTGCTCTTTACAGTCTGCCGGCTAATCGCTGGCAAGCGCTGTAGAGACAAAGCTCTCTCAGCGCTTCTGGGTTGCTAGTCAATCTGGAGCCGCTGACATCACTGCGCTTCTAGGTTGCTAGCCAATTCAGAGGCGCTGACATCACATATGATGTCAGTGACTCCGGATTCAAAAGGGCTGAGCAAATACGTATATGGCTCTCTCAGCCAAAAAGGTTGCCAACCCCTGAACTGGAGTTTCAAGGTTCAATCATATCAAGGCCTTCAACCAGAGTGCTGTACATTTAACTATGACATCATCTTGATAGAAGCGGACTCCAAATTTGTGGGTACAGAGATCGTTGACCCTATACAAAGAAGGTGCTAGTCTTATAATATCACCTAAATGATAATTCCTGCCCAGTTGTCTGTTGGAGTGGTTCTCAAATCTTCAGGCCTCAACAATGGTGCTAATTTGTGGATATCCCAAACCCCGGTAACTTAATGGGCATGTTCATTATATGTAACTTTATGTATGCTGTAGATAACAGTATTCAAAAACATTTTGCAACTGAACTACTTGTTTTTCTGGTTTTAGATTTACAAGTTTTTATTATGTCTCCTCTTTTTTTTGGTTACTGGGGTGATTGGAAATGGATTTAATCTGAGATTTAACTTTTAGGGGTAATTCAGGAAAGAGCAAAGTTCCCTTGTGATGCTTCTCATCAGTTCGCCGAGACGGGTACTCACTCCCTGGTCTCCTGCAAGTGGAGATCAGCGAACGCTTTAAAGGTACTTCGGCTCACTTCGTGACCATTCGAGTCGCCTCGCCGAAGTACCTTTAAAGCGTTCGCTGATCTCTGCTTGCAGGAGACCAGGGAGCGAGTACCCGTCTCGGCAAACTGATGAGAAGCATCACAAGGGAACTTCACTCTTTCCTGAATTGCCCCCTTAGTTTGTTTGGGATTTATGATATTATTTATTTACTTCTCCCTCTGTCTATTATCTGCCCTAGTTCCCTTCCAGTCTATTTCTGAAACCACAGCCAGTTTTAATTCTGAGAACTTTCCTCTATATCAGAGCATGGATATGTCAATGTAAAGCCACACAGCCAAGTGGCAATGTGTTTTCTTGGTGTTTATTGACATCCTTTTAAAGCCCAATTTTACATCATTCACCTTTAAAGGGATTTTGTGCTCAAAATTAAAGTGTTTTATTTATGCCTACAAACTTATGTGGAATATTGTGTAAAGCAGTTCAGTCCTTGGAGAATAAGTGATTAACTTTCATTTTGTTTTTGTGTTAGTATGCTAGTAGAATGTTTTATTCTGCTCAAGAAACTGCCACTACTTCCTGGCAAATATCACAACTCTCTGCTGCACTTTATGGCTGGCATTGTAGATATAAATTCATATTAAGAGCATCAAACTCAGGCAACAGTGATACCCTCAAAACTGAAAATTAAGTCTGTAGTCTCTCCGTTTTCTCAAGCACCCCTATGGAACATGGAGTCATTGCTGGTCCTGCAATCAGATTCCATCAAGTGCATGTTTTAGTAGTCCAACTGGAAATGCCGCAGTGACATAAATATTGCATGGCAGTAAACATGCTTAACTTTAATTTTTGAGCTGAATGGTGTAAAACAATCCGCTCAGCATGATCAGCTCAGACAGTACTCTACTACATAGATGAGATTCTTATTGATGTGTGAAAAGTTTTGCTATAACTGATTTCAAGAAACCCATCCATTCTTTCTGGAATGACAACTCAGAGTAGTTTTACTAAAGGAATAAGAGGAAGCTAACAGTGCAAGTCCATAGTGTATATTTTGAACGTTCTAAACTTTGTTGCTTGATACAACTTGCAGCCACAGGTTTACAACTGCAAGGAGAGATGTTTGCCTTAATATCTTTAAAAGGGTGATAAAGTAAATTCCTTTAATAAATACAGGTCAGCTAATTCTGATAACCTCTTTCTCACAGGCATCAGACACAGAGCAAACCAAAAACATTCAGTTTGAGGACGCTGCTTATGGAAGCACTACACATAAAGGAGTTACTTGCCCACCTACTGACTCTGCAGAGGATTTGGAGAACATTTATGAAAAGATTAACGATGATATCCTTAAGTCAAGAAACAGATCGGTTAAGCACAAATCAAGCTTATAAGGACAGACAATGATTTTGTCTAAGCCTTGGACTTCATCTTTCAGTGCAATTATCAACAGCCACTATGCCTTGACTCAACTAAAGTAAAGCTATTTACATCTTGGAATGCTGGTAAGAAATAGGTAGTACCGAAAATACAGCGATCAACGGACACTGTGTCATTCAAATATTCAGAGCAGTGTTACACATGCAAGAAAATATGTACGCTCTATTTAATGGAAGACAAAGGTCAGTAGTGTGGTGAATCACTAGCTAGTGGTGGTGCCCTGCTGCACTTGGCTCTCCCGGAGTTTGTATGTTCTCTCTGTCCTTGTGTGGGTTTCCCTCCCATAATCCAAAAGGTTAAATGAAGCCTGACTCAACTGGCTTGTGACTGTGTAGGGAAACTAGAGTGTAAGATGTTGGCTATCTATATATATATATATATGTATATATATTTTTGCTAAGATCCACCCCTTTTTCTCTGAGGTCACTGCTAATACACTTATGCATGCTCTCATCCTATCCCACTTGTAATACTGCAGTGTTCTTCTATCTGGTCTTCCAGCTTCCCACCTCCCTCCACTCCCCATTAAAAAACAAAATCATTTCTTCCTTTTGACATTTTAAGGCACTTTATTCCTCCCTACATTTCCTCAACTACGCTTCTCTCAAAGCAATCAGCTATGCACGCCAAAGACCAATACTGCTCTTTCTCATCATAAACCCTTTTCTTTCTGCCCATACATCTGGAATTCTATACCCTTTTATCTCTACCAGGAACTTTCCATCTCTACCTTCGAAACTAAACTGAAATCTTACCTTATGGAGCACTAACATTGATTTTTATTTTGTATGAATTATATATTATATTCTTTCCTTAAGTAGTTATTTATGCTTATTATATGTATTTAAAGATCAACGTCCCAGCACATTGTTACAGCTCTGATTACCCTTCTGTTTATGTAAGTCTTCCTCCCATTTAGATTGTAAGCTCTATGGGGCAGGAGCCCTTCATCCTCCTATTTCAGTCACAGTCTGACACTTACAGTGATGTATCCTCATGATTTTACACTTATAATTTACCGTATATACTTATGTATAAGTCGAGAAATTTAAGTTAAAAAAATCATGTAAAATAGTATACTCGACTTATACACGACTAAATTCGGTACTCAGAAAAAAAAAAAAAAAAAAGCTATATGCTTGTGCGGGAATGAGAGGCAGAGGATCCGCACCAGCACCTCCTGGGCAGCTGCGCCGCAAATAGGAAATCGGACCCAGTCCGCATGCACAGGTGGAAACGGACCGCAGACTACCCTGACACTGGTTTGGAACGGGAAAAGGAGAAAGCCGAAGATGCAGGAAAGGAGTCGCGATATTGAACGGCAGTGCTCAGAGCCAAGTAACAGGTGGGAGACTCACATCAGCACCCTCCAGGACCTCCCCAAGCTGTCAGAGCACTAAGGGAAGATCGGTGCTGCATTAAAACCTGAACAGACTAATACCCACCATATGAACCAGACAAGGGTCTATTCTATCTATATTGAACTGCTCATCCTCATTTAAACCAGTGATAGTTGTTTTTTTGCTCGTTGGGTTGCAGCTGCTCAGTTTTGACCATATGTTATGCTAACAAAACCCCCAAGTTTTACTCTCGACTTATCCATGGGTCATAGCAAATATAATTGTTGGCCCAAAAACTGACCTCGACTTATTCACTTGTATTGTGTAATGCACTTTTCCGATATGTATTTTATTTGTATTGCTGAATTGTACAGCGCTGCATAAATTTGTGGCACTTTATAAATAAAATTATACATACATATATATATGTGATCAATAAATAAAGGGAAGCTGAATTATTTTCTTTAACAGAGCATATATTGCCTTTTAAATCCAAATTCAACACTTATAGCTACTCCAATCAGATACCTGCTAGATTGTGATTTAAGGGATCGGATTGGAGGAGATATAATGCCAATCATTTAGCCCCACCCAACCCAGCAATGAAAAAGGCAGACTGACAGGGAAGATGACAGAGAGAAATGTTGTGTAAAAGTACTTTTTTTTTTTTTATACATATATTTTTACAAAAACAGTTATTTCATTAGTAGAACCTAAATTAGTATTAGAGTTTTGAGATGACAGGTACACTTTAAGGCTACTGTCTTGTTGGAAGATGAATCATCAACCATAATGCTTTGGAGCAGGTTTTCATGAAGAATTTCTGTACTTTGCTCTGTTCAAATCACAAAGCAGCCCAACATGCTACTAGCTGGGTGCCTCAATTCAAATGGCCACACACTAAAAACCTCAATGTGCATTTTTTCCACAGGAAAACAAATGACCTATTTTTTTTGTTCTGTTATGTTAAGCATTTCATATTTGATGCCTATGCAATTACAAAATACTTATTTTCTTCAACTGAAAACTGTCAAAGGCAAACATACACACAAAGATTTTGTACAAATCTTGAATTTATTATCCTTCATAACAAAACAAAAAAAGAAAAAGAAAACTTGATGTTTTGAACACCGAAGGTATATTTAAAAGCAAAATCAAGAGAGCGGCGTTCATTGTGGGGATTCTACATTCCAAATCAAAGATCACACATTTCACAGTAATACTGATGGCGTCAGTTTTGGATATTACCACAATAAAAATATGGGAACATTTTTGTAAATGAGTATTGTAAAGAAAGTCAAAGTCAAACCAGAAACCATTAAGTACCAGTATCCATTGAGAAATGATGTGAAAAATGTTTTGTGGAGTATTATAAACTGAGAAAGTGTGACAAGGTTGCAAATCAGTACCAACACTAGGGGGCATGTGTCCATTCCACAGCACTCATCAGATAGTAATGTAAACTTTCCTTCTCACATACGCTCAACTACACTGATGTGTAAAGAAGAATTTCAACACGACATTAAGATCAAGAATACAGTTTAATAAAACTTCCTGAATTTCAGGATTTCTGATGATCTCTCTGGCTTTCACCAAAATAAGTAACATTTAACATGAGCTAAACAAAAAAAAATAATAAAATCATAACAAATCATAAGATAACAGATTTGGCTTTCAGACAAAAATCAAAGCTGCACTAAACGTGGAAATAGGCCTCAGTTTACTAAAAGAAAAATACAGTCCAGTGTAACTGCACCTCATTCATACCCTAGACTATTTAAAAGGCTCAGTTAAAGGGAGTGTCATGGAAAACCCTAAAGCAGAATCCAAGGCTGATGGAGCGCACGACTGCCACAACACCCGTTGACATTTTCAACTAGCAGTCCAGGGTATGAGCAATACTAAATCATGCCTGTAATAAATTATTCATTTGTGCTGTTTTCTGATTCGCTGTCATTTTCATTGAGAAAATTAACAGCAATCAAATGGCAACTCTGCCATCAGCCAGTAAGCAAAAGTAACAAGTATACATTCAAAGTCTGTATTTCCAAAATGTCACGTTTGCAACAGAATCACATACCGTGCAAAGGGAGTATTTAGTATGCCTTAGCATGAGATTTCCACTCCACTTGTATGCCACATGAGTTAATCTGTTTGTTGGTGGCAGAAAGGGAATTAAGTAGATAAACGAAGTAAAATAAATGGGGCAAGTAGTTAGAAAATGGGAGGATTTTTGGATCATAATATAAAACAAGATATGGGCATGAGTTCAATTGCATTATTTCTGTGCTAACCCAGGGAAATATTTAAAATGGGTCTGTGGACAGCCACCTGTTAATCAACCAATGAGGGAGCCCTGGCAGAGAAAGAACCTCTAAAAATTCTAGAATGTTCTGCTAGAGCTAAGCTCCAAACCTTACTGTTTAATCAAACAGTTTTAGCCAGGCTCTGCCTATCATATTCTAAAAAAAAAAACAAAAACCAAAAATCAGCGCATATATATATATATATATATAGTTTACATTATTTACAGATATTGCCACATAATACAGAGTTCTGCTAGTTTTATAGGGCAACTGGTTTGGCCAGCTCCTGGGCTTCCCACGCTCTATGTTGGCTAAATAGACACTTCAAAACCATTAAAAAAATAGTTCAGAGGTCCAGTATCCTTTTACATCTGTTTGAAATTCAGTCGGGATCTACTTATCCTGGTCTCCTTTTGGCTTCACTTCTCCTCTACCGGTTACCAACAAAGTCTGCACTGCAAACAGCACATATTCCATCAGTCCTGATGTTATGATCCATCAACTCTTGGGTAAACAATCTGTACAAACAGTAGTGATCCTCAATCTAGACCTTATTCCACCACCTGAATTCTTCAGCCTCTAGGCTGTTAAAGACAAGGCAACAGAATGCAGTCATGGTTACAGTCAAAGAGAAGGGAAATGTAATCAGTCAAGACTTAGCCACAGGAAGGGGTCTCAAAAACCATATTTTGCTTGTGTTTGCCGTCGGCTCAGTTTGTTATCTGACCAGGTGTTCTTAAGTTCCAGCTCCCTCTCTTTGGCCTGCAAGAGATAACAAAATCAGATGACTGAAAACTGCACATATTTTAAGATGAACTCAACACTGACTCTTAATTTTGTTTTAAATTGTCTTTAAAATATATTCAGTCCATACAGAACGGTTTAGCTCTCTCTTGTGACCTAGAAAGAAACAGTAATCATAACATTCTATTGTGTACAACCTTTTCTTGTAACTACACAGTGTCCTATTGTAATGCATTCTTTCATTTACATTAACACAATCACAGTAAAATAAACCTTTGTAAAAGTTTTTCACTGACACTTGACAAAACATTTACCGACATGCAATTTCTTTACTGACATTCTGATATGCTGTGCCATTATTTCTTTAATATATAAAATTACAACTGGTTTAGAATTTTGAAGTAAGTCATTTCCAATGTAACAAAGTTCCACATACACTACTGGTGACATTTTTTGTGTAGTTGACAGGTTCATATTTTTGACTGAAGGTTGGAATCCCTGAGAGGAGGCAGTGACACTAATCTACAACTCCAGTAAGTCTCTAAATACATTTTGTATCCCACAATGCTCTTCCTCGTTCTGGGTCATCAGTGTTAATACATTTGAAGTCACGTAAAGGCAGGTCACAGGCCAAAATCTCACCTGGTGGATTAGGTATGTGATCTGGTGCTTTCTTCTTTGCTGTCCTGTTGGCTGCTCTCCCTTACGCTACAAGTACAGGAAAAAAAAAGGTAATTTAGAAAGTGGTACAGTGGCAGCAATGCAAAATGCTCAAGTGGAGTTCTCCAAGTCAGCATGAAGCTGTCAAAGAGCCTCTTATCAAAAAGATAAGTAATGGAAAATAATTCTTACAAAACAATCAAGCATCAAATTTATGAATAACATTAAAATAAGGCAGCAAAATATAAAGCAAAAGTGAAATAATGAAAAAAAATTAAGACCAGCTGTAAACTAATTAAGACAGTGGTTCTCAACCTGGGGATCAAACGAGGCTCTCACAGGGGGTAGCGAACATGCTGTTGAAGCCGGAAGAGACTGCAGGTCCCTTTATATAGGGTTCCTGCATGGTGATGTATCGAGCCCATCATCGTGTCGCGTCACGTGATGATGTTCAGGCCTGACATCACCACGTGACATGCGTATGTGATGACGTTTCGCCCAAACGTTATCACATGACACGCGACGTGATGACGTCAGGCTCGAGGCGTGACATCAGCCCAGGGGAGTTGCGGTCTCAACTAGGTTGAGAACCGCTGATCTAAGACATACTTGAATGAACTTAAGGGTGGACTATTCCTTTAAAGGAGAACTATACCTGTAAAATATATATTTTGCTTCTATCTGGCTTGAGAAAGGATAGGTGTGTCCGAAACATTGCCTATCAAATATGTGTGTTATTTAAAGAAATGTTTGCTTTTGTTTTAAAAGAGTGCTGTGGAGATTGAATTTTTATATATATATATATATATATATATATATATATATATATATATATATGTAAAAACTGTGCATGTGCTTTTGGCGTGTTTCAGTGAAACTTGGAAGGAGGCGGGTACTTCGTGACTATCTTACATCACACACAGGTGGGGGAAGTCAGCAGGGGGAGATGTTCATCTCACAATCCTAAGCATGCTATGAAAACTGTGCCTTGTTACAGTTAGTGTAATGATGCTGGGCACAACTAGCTATACATATTTTACAGGTATAGTTCTCCTTTAATGGGTTTTAAAAATAAAAGTCCCTAGTTGTGGATTTATTTTCGTGAATGAACACATAAATCAATTACAGATGATAGAATATTTCAAAATAAACTAACACAGGATCAGCAAATAAGAAGCCTATGCTACTTAGGCCTAAAAGGCTATTCCTAAGGGAAAGTAAGAAGCGTGTTGGGAAGGGTAAACGATGATCCATTTGATTTTCATTTTGTTTTTGTAAATGCTTTACCTTGCTAAATGACTTCATGGTCTTTTCTTCTGTTAAGGATTTGGTTAGCCACTGCTGGTTGCCGCTTAGCTGATCATCGCCTTTAATTTCCACAAAGTTAATTTCCTCTCTCCCTCGATTCCGCTTCCCTTGCAGACGTTTGAACTTAAAAAAAAAAAAGCAAGATTATTATAATGTAATGAAAAATAAAAATCAGCAGGTAAAAATAGTAAAATCTGTTCAAAAACAAGAAAAGCGCATTTTCCCAAAAGAATCTGTTTCCTTAATTTTAATTGACTGGAAGTATTCGCCTTGCTAAAAGTTCTAGATTGAGATTATGGAATCTTACTGCTTCATCATCCATGAAGGAATCACTGGTGCCAGTCTCTCGAAGGGATGTAGGGCTCTGCTCTGGTTCCTGGAAGTATCCACTGCTGTAATAATCCTGTGATTAACCATAATCAGAAAATGCACTGATTACAAACAAACCCAATTTCAAGCAGAAGGTCTAGTAAATGGCAAAGTACATTCTCTTACTTACTTCATTGTACACAGGACACCAAGCTTTTGACAGAAGCTACTTTGCCAGAAGGCGGCCGAGATATTCATCTCTCTAAATGCTACATGTCTAAAACTTAAAACATGTTAGCCTGCATTATAGTGGTGATTATGGCTGTGTGTCACTCACGCCTGCAGTAAGGAATGGGTTCAGGGCTGTTTCTGTGGAGTTTTTGTAAATCAAACATCCTGTGTACTATCAACCTTAGTATATATACTAAATAATTATCTTCTCCTTTACTGTATATATAGTGAAACTAAAAACTCATCCGATTTCAACTTGGCCACCAAAAGCCATTCTGGTTGGAAGAGCAATATACAATGCCTTTGGTTTCAGTGGAACACTTACTTAAACTCACAACCAATCCAACCATCAACATAATACATTAAAAACACAACCTTTAAGGACACTTCTTCCACAACCCCGCCCTCCCACCACCATCCACATTCAACAATACCTCCCCCACCCCTCCCCACAGAATACACATAACTTTACCTAAATCTCATTCCCTAAAATTAGCATTATGTACCACTAAATAAGAAACAATTTTAAGTTTTTTTTTATACCTGTTATTTAACTCTGTAATAAATCTAATAAGTAGTTACAACTCAATTAAGAATGTTTATCATAAATGGAAACAAATTTTTTTTTTTCCCGAAAATGTAAATGTTATTTTTGAAACAATAAAAACTAATAATAAAAAAAGAAGAGCAATATACACCATTGCTCAGAAGCGCATTGGACTTTTGAAAGACAGAGCAATGAAAAATGGATACATTACATCACTGATTACCACTATTTAAAGCTTGTGAAAACAATCACATTGAATTAGATCACGTGATGACAGCATCTTTTAAAAAACCACACCTCCAATTCACAGCAATAAAGAACTAAAGTATGGCTCCATTAATCGGACCAGGTTACTTACAGTTTAATGACTATCGTCAACAGTATACACTAGTATCACTTGAACAGTACCTGATAGTAAGGTGCTCCAGATGGATTTTCATAGTCAGGATAATGACTGTATGGTTGGTTAGTGTAGTCGTCTCCAGGTGCCGCTGACCATTGTTGGTTGTTGCTTGAGCCTGTGGCAGTCTTGAAATCTAAAGGTGCATTAGCTGCATCGTCCTGCAACTCAACTGGCTCAACTCCAGGAGCAGTAATTTCATCAGGTGTAGGGACAGGGTATGTGTAGCTTTCATTCATCGCTGCTGCAACCTCGTTGGTATCTGACAGGGAAAAGAAGTTGCCATGCTGTAGATCCTCATCACTTTCCTCCTCTTCTTCCTGTGCGATCTGCTTGGTCACCTGCAGAGATGCATTTTTAGCTGCAGCTTTTATGGCTGATGGAGATGGCGTGAGGGATACCTCAGATTTTAAAGATGATTTTGGTTTGGATAGCGAGGCTGACTTGGATGGCCTCACATCTCCTGTTGAATCTGATGTTTTCTTTAGAAAGTTGTAAGGTAGAGGCTGTCGTTTTGAGTCTGCACCAGAGAGACTTTTTGGCTGGGGCAGTAACGATGACAAGCCAAATCCATCCCTGGATCCCTAAATAATAGAATTAAATAGAACCATGAAGATTGTCAGCCTAATCACAGTAGTATTTCTGTTTATTTAGAAGCAATTGTTTTGATATTTTACTACGTATGGCATTCTGGGGTTTTGTTTTCCATTGCCTTGACATTACAAACATGAATATCTTTGTGTATAGACCATCTCCCAAAGTAAAGGTTCTGTTACAGCTGAAGATTATTACATTGCTGCAATCAGCTCAGTAGAGTACAAGTCAACTGTATAATTTTCAATACAATTCTGTGTTTCTAGTAAAGTGATGGCTAACCTATGACACGTGTCAGAGGTGACACGCAGAGACATTTTTGGTGACACGCGTCATGGTCGGCATTTGTATCGCACTCTCATGTAGCCCCATTGTAAATCCGCGACAATTCTCTCCATAGTAAAACTGCTACAGTTTCCCATTGTAAAGCTGCGATTGCCACAATTCTTCCTATAGTAAAGCTGCGACAATTTCCCCCACAGCAAATTCGCGACAAATTTCTCCTTGTAAATCCGTGACTGTAACAAGTTTTCCAAATAACAAAACCAAAATACTTCCCCCATTGTAAAACCACGACATCATAGGTCACGACTGCGACAGAATACTGACACGCAGCTCTCAAAAGGTTAGCCATCACTGTTCCAGTCTGTAAAAAGGATCTAGCAATTGTGGGTAAGGGGGCAAAATTACAGAAGCTCCTAGCTGAAGAAAAAGGCTGTGTTTTAGATCTTTCTTGCATTACAGTATGTTAAAGTTCAGGATTAGAAGAATGCCAAGTAATGTTTACCAGTCACCATTAAACCTGAAAATTTAAGAACATTCTTATTCATCATCTCAATTTTCCTACTCATCAGCGATTAGACTACTCACAATTTCAGCTCTGGAGATTAGGATTTGGAGCAGAACTTATTAAAGTTATGCTAAAAATGTACACAGCCCTCTATCACTATGGAGAGTACACCAAATGCATTCTTCTCAGATTATGGTACAATTACAAAGGACATCTACTCAGACTTGTAACATTTATCACCAATATATAACTCTATGCCTCAAAAAACAATCAAAGTCAACATAAAAGCAATATTCATTGACAGTTTCCCCTCTAAACAAATATTCAACAAGGAAACGTTTAATACACAGAATATTTATATTATACTCATGGGAAAGACGTTCAAAGACGGTTTACAGTTGGTGCAAGCGACAAGAAAACCATTTAATCTGAGGCTTGTTAATTTATTTAGAACTCTTTTTCATTTCTTATCTTTCTGTTGAAGGCCCTGTGCTATGGTCCATTCAGTTTGTATTTAACTCCATGGCTGGTTGTTAAGCAATTGCTATGTTAATGGAACCTAGCAACCAGAAGACCATTTAAATGTAAACAAGAAGTTTTGGACAAAAAAAATGTCAAATTTCCACGCAAAAAAAAGGAATGGCATCGTCTTTATTAAATTATGTACCTTGTGTACGACAGCTTGTGGGATTCATTAGAATAATAAGGGAAAAGCATTCTGCTCCTTGATGTTAGAAACTGACCTAGCTTCTGATAGACTGTCTTTATTATAATAAAGCAATTACGGTAATTAAGAATAGGTATATTTCCAAAGCTCAAATGAACATCATCCCCACAGGGTTACCAGGATATGCCAATGAATGCAGCTGGAACTTTTTAATAAACAAAGCAGAAGGCAATGTTTATAATGCTTTCATAATAATGCATTTCTAATTCCACCTCTTAGTCCAAATACACCTGTGCCCCACTTGCCTGCTCATTAGGAGAGCAACATGAAGATTTCCACTGATCCAGGAGAGCACAGATTCACCAGGATTCTTTTCTAGTAAGCCATACAGTTTTGCCAAGGATTATGGCAAGTGATTGTATGGAGAACCTTTGCACTGAATAAGCAGCAGGAAATACAGCTCATTTGTTTGCAGTCAGCATTGGCTGAGCCACAGAGTAAAATGACAAAAGATTCTTACCTGAATGATGGGTTTCTTTACAGTTGGTTCATCTTCTTCTGAATCAGACTAAAAAAAAAAAAAAATAACAATAATAACATAATATATAATAATAAAATGCACCTCCTATACTAAGTTTTGGGTAAATTAGCTTTGCACACACTTATTATTTCAGTTTAAAAAGGGTGCTAAAATCGTCACTGCCAACCTGTACAGCAGAACAAGTACTCATATATCAAACCAAAGGATTGACAATGCACATTTGCTTTATGCATTAGTTATGGCTTTATTCCATTGCAGCCATCTGCACACGATGTGTGCATCAAGCATGTATGTGTCGTCCTTCCATACTAGAAATCACTGTTTAGATTTTCTTGCAAATAAAATTATAACAAAGCAGAATGATTTTACTCAAATGTAGCTGTTGTGTTGCTTAGAAAAGCCTGCTGCACACATATTAGGGATTTGGTGCCACACCATGAGTCTCACTAAAGAAAAGACTAAAGTATCCCATTTGTGCACACAAGAGGACTACTCGATTGTGTGCTTCTAGAGCAGGGGAGGGCAAACTACAGAAGTTGCTTCCTGTGAGAGAGGAACGCTGAACTGCTAAGGCAAAGTGTTAGATCAGAAAGAGCTGGTTCAGGGAAGAGGTAGGGACAAGGAGAAGGAGGAAGGCGAGCACCAAGATACTGCCCCCCCTCACTCAGAAGATAGGGAGTAGGAGAGGGGGCAGCACAGTTTGTTATGCTCTATGGCATATACTATATAGTAGGGGTGAGCAATTCATTTTGCCATGGGGCTACATATGAAATTGGAAAGTGTATTAGTCTGGCCCTATAAAACCATTCCAATTTCTCATGTGGACCCATGTCAAAATTAATTGCCCACCCGTTCTAGAGTAATGGAACCTACTCTTTCTGGTTACTGTGCATGTCACATGGTGAAAGGGTGTTTGCCCCTTTCAGCATCTTGCTTTTATATTTTTTGGAGGAGACGATAACATATAAGGAATAGCTTCGCCAATTACATTTATGCTGGAAGTGAAAAAAGGAAAATCAGCTTTACACAGAACAGGAGCCAGCCCTGGAGAAAAGATAAAGTTCAGAAAATATTAATTCCCCTTGCTTTTTTGAATACCCCCTTGACAAATGGTCATGAGCATCTGTATTATAAAAGTAATCCATTGATGGATCATACTGGGAATGACACTACCACTTTTGTTGAACTATAGTTTTGAACAACCCCATTAATCCAAGAACATTTAGGCCCTCATTCACCATAGTGCGAAGTGAGCCACGAAGCGTTCGGCTCACTTCGCACGTGGTGTTATGCGCATGCTGATGTCCTGTGCGCGGACATCAGCATGCACATTAATGGGATTTCCCTCCTGGCGAGAACACTCGAGTCTCTTCTCCAGGAGGGGAATCCCTTTAATGCGCATGCTGATGTCCGCGCACAGGACATCAGCATGCGCATAACACCATATGCAAAGTGAGCCGAACGCTTCGCGGCTCACTTCGCACTATGGTGAATGAGGAACTTAATCCAAGGCTCTTCATCTTGAGTTGAGTTACAATTACAAATATTGTCATTCAGGCAGTAGAGCTGATGGGGATGCTGGGAATTGTAGTTTGAGAGCAGCAACCCCCATCTACTTAACTCTACAGGCTGAGCACAGCACTATATTTGTAGCAGCTGCAAAGCTGACTGAAGTTCAGCACTCTCTACTGGTAACAACATTTAACATGAAATTTTACTGTGAAATAGTTCAGATTTTGCATTGAGAGAAAAAAACAGTGTTTAACAGTTAATAACTCACTATTTAGTTTCAATTATCACCATGATTTACTGCTAAAATTCCTTTAAAATCCAGGTGAAATCACAGAGCAATTTTGTCAATGGCAGCTGCAATATTTGGTGTAAAACTTAATATTGCCAAACTAGGCAGTTTGCCGCCTGTCATTTTCCTGCTGCAACAAACCACCTATAATAGCTCTCTATTTGCATTTCACAGTAACTGCAAGCTGACCTTTTCTATCTTTAGTCCGTTTACCACCTCTAATCTAAACCATGTACCAACCAAGTTATGAGCAGTCACAATAAAGTAAATGGCATCTTACTTTGCATCTTAACCTGAGAGGTCATCAGCATGGTTATTTAGTGTACAATGGGAGTACACAAAGCTTCTAGATACTTACACCTGCTGTGTGCAGTTCAGGGACACTTATCTTCACTGGCTCAGTCCTCTTTTTTGATTTGGGATTTCCTAGGTTTTCCATGGATGGAGGTGGTAGGTTCATACCATAGCCAGGCGGGGGTATATTCAACCGGTGCTCCATTCCACCTGTCGATGTTGGGCTTAGTTGTGGAGGAGGAATATTTATACCCTGCCCACCCTGTGGGGATGGCAGACTAAGTCCAGGGCTCACATGAGGTGGTGGAAGGTTCAATCCATGGCTACCAATAGGGGGTGGAAAGTTGCATCCAGAACTACCCTGCAGGGGAGGCAGGCTCATACCCGAGCCACCCTGCGGGGGAGGCAGGCTCAAGCCCGAGCCACCCTGCGGGGAAGGCAGGCTCAAGCCCGAGCCACCCTGCGGGGGAGGCAGGCTCAAGCCCGAGCCACCCTGCGGGGGAGGCAGGCTCATGCCCGAGCCACCCTGCGGGGGAGGCAG
>WMED01004722.1:0-20343 GCA_019650415.1 Pipa parva
GATAGATAGATAGATAGATAGATAGATAGATAGATAGATAGATAGATATAGATGGAATATGTATTTTCATCACACTAAAGGTTTTTTATGTAGACTTTATAGGGGATGGAACTCTAAAACTAATTTTTGGTATTTTATTATCCCAAAACAGTTTTCTAATAAATTATCACTTTGTAATTTTGATTTCCCTGCAATCATCTACATAATTACTGAATAATTACTGAACCAAATGTTTATCCCTTTTGAATAAAATGTCTTCAACCAGGACGTGCTTTTCATATCATTTCAAGACCTGTTGCTTTTTTACAAACTGCAGTGTGGAATAAAAGCAAATATTTTAGGGGTTAATTCATCATTGAGCGAAGTGAGGTCTGGATCCTTCCTGGATCCTTCGCCTCACTTTGCACATGGTGTTATGCACTTGCTGATGTCCTGCACACGGACGTCAGTGAACTCTTTAAAGGGATTCCAGTCTCAGCGAGGCAACTCTTTTGATCTCGCCGAGACTGGAATCCCTTTAAAGCGTTTGCTGATGTCCGCGTGCAGGACATCAGCGAGCGCATAACACCATGTGCAAAGTGAGGCGAAGGATCCAGACCTCACTTCACTCAATGATGAATTATCCCCTTAGTCTTTAAGCAAATAAATATTTGTAATAATAGGTTAATTTTCTGGAGCAAATAGAGACCTACAAAGTAAGTAGGACACAGATACTAGTGCAGCTACTTTATTTAAATTTGGTTTTATAATTTATGTTGTAAAGTTGGAGCAGCAATATCATCCTCCCCGTGACTAAGAGAGGTAAGGAACAAGATCTAGTCAGGTACAGGCTTCTTTATCTAGTATTCAAATATTGTGTATATTGTATCCCTACAATAAATAATTATTGTATAATTACAGGAATTGGATGTGGCTTCATTAAGATTCTTATTGAGAATGAAGGATATTTACAGAGATTCTCATACATACAGTAAAAAATGGTTGCTGTTTGAGGGTTTATAAAACATATTGCATTAATGAACATTAATGCTAGTCCAATAAACTTTAATGAAAAAAAAAGATATTCGGCATAGTAGTCTTCCAACATCCAAACACCAGTGATGAAGATGTTCTAAACTTTTATATAATTACTCTTGCTTTAGGACACTAGACACAACTAAAGCAAGTTTGAAGAGCTGGTTATGAAAAATGTCATTGTCTGGTTACCCATAAGTTGTAAATCCAACCCCTCAATCTATCCATTGGTGTACCTGTCACCTCAAAACTAATATTCATTTAGTCTATTGGATCCCTTAAGTCATGATCTAGCAGGGAATTGATTGGAGGAGCTATAATATCAATCATTATTTAACAACACCCAACACTCGGGAAAGAAAAAGCAGGTTGACAGGGAAAATGACAGTGAGAAATGTTGTATAAAGGTACATTTTATTTAATATATATATTTACAAACACGTTTATTTCATTAGTACAACCTAAATTAGCATTAAAGTTTTGAGGTGACAGGTGCACTTTAACCTATTGTGTCTCTTCTTTTTATTATTTATTTGTATTTATTAACTAATTTATCACTACCAGTCAATGTCTGTCTCATTCATATAGTACAGGGCTGTAGAACATGTTGATGCTTTAGGAAATTAATAATGCTGAGTTGGGTCATTTCTAATGCAGAAATAATATTTGAAACTGGGCATCCTGCTGAGAGTTATAGGGTTCTAGGCAGTCTAATACATTTACGGTAGTAAACCCAACACTTTTCAGCACCACAAAAATATGTCATTTTGAAATATTTGCCCTGTTGGTTATCCAGATACAATAGGCAAAACATCCAAAAAAAAAAAAAAAAAAGAAACATCTTTTGCAGATAATTATGTAAAAAGAATACAAATATCTAGAAAGCCTATATTTATACGATGCGAACTTTCCTGTTTAAGGTCATTTGTTTCTTGAACTGAATATTAGAAATACATGGATTCTTTCAAAAGAAGTTGGCTTAGTAAACATGATACTGTATCTAATGCTGTTAAGGCTCCATTCTCTTACTCACTCACATATTTTTGCCCTTTGAAGAAATGTGTCAACTCCAAAAATGAGGTTGCATATTTAGGGTTAATTAATGTTATGCCTGCTCAAAGGAGACTTAAATTCAGATGAACCGAAATCCCTGACCCCTTTCACAATTAATACTGGTAATGGCAGTGGATTGTAGGCAGCTATTACAAAGAACATGCATGGAAATTACAAAGCCTGATACTTAACGCTGATCAAATGCATTACCAGAAAAAAAAAAAGCACAGCAGCTTTTGAACTGGGCTCATTTTCCACAGTCTGCTGCCTCGCTTTTCTGCTGTGATAGAAGGTTGTTGAGGATTACACTAAATTCTCCTGCAGCAGCAGAGACTGTTCTGTGGATCTTTCTTATCATCTTTGCTGGTTTCTACAAGATTTGTAGATTCACAAGAAATTGTCTTACCAGATTATTTTTCTTAAATGCCCAGCACTGTTAATCTTTAAATGGACACTAAATTCACATAATGATCAAGGTTTCAGTGCAAAATGATTTATATTGATAATACAGTTATACATCTTATTGTAATTTCACTTCACACCTATTAGTTCAACCCCTTTGACCCCACAGGTTGCATTTGACCACATCTGATTGGATTTTGGCCTTGTATGTTTAGTCAGCTGCAGGTGCACTGAACATTCAAAGCAGCACAATTAGAAGTGATACGGTAGGTGATTAGAAGTGAATTAGAAGTGATACGGTAGGTGATTAGAAGTTTATTAGAAGTGAATTCAATTAGAAGTGAAACTAAGTAGTTGACATGAGCAGCCCAGTAAGGAACTAGAAGGGGCTCTAAGCAAAGGACTATCTCAGAAATACATTCAGCCAAATGTATCTAAACCATTGAAGTAAACAACTAATTAATCTCATTTTTGTTTCAAATGGGATTGGTTTTAAACATTGGTTATATCTTCTCAAGGGTTACCATTTTATTTTCAAACCTTTAATTTTTCTTTAAGATTTGCATCTGTTCAGATTTGCATTAAGCCAAGCAAACTGACACTCCTGCTCTAGGGCAGATTCAGATTCGATTGGATTAAGCCACAATAGATTCTTCTATTGGTAAAAAAGCCAACTTGCTATTGTGAAGTGCATCCCAAGGTTCCACCAGATCTGCCGACTTACCCTCTTCAAACCGACTTGAATGAAGACTGCTTTTAGTATTGTGTTTGTATCATTTTTTAAAAATCTTTGTCATTTCTAGCGTATATATACAGTATATATATATATATATATATATATATATATATATATATATATATTTTTTTTTTTTTTTAAATCTCTAATTGCTTTGCAATTGAACTGATTATACTGGGGTAGTGCCTAGTTTAAGATTTGTATTGTTTTAAAAGATGATGTTTATAATAAAGAATTATCTAATACATGATTTTATCATTTGAATGAAAGCAGCTGCTGCTGATGGTTTATATGCTATACAAACGAATGCATACAACATGTGTCCATGCGTGCTTGTGCGACTGCTAGCAAGCTGCCATTAAAGACTTTCTTTGGTAACCTAAGTGTCCTACAATAGGGCCATGCAGCTAAGAATAATTATTTCCCACAAATTTCTTTTTTTTTTAGCTCAACTGAAAAAAAACAAACAACTTATGTTACGATAATTGTTATGGATGTGAACTTTATTAAAACAAAAGACTCATTTTAAATGATGTTTATGTTAACCAAATCCTTATGTAATCAAAAGACATTTTACTTCTATTAATAATAAATGTACATTTCTATTTCTTGCAGAAATGTTGAAGTCTAGTGATAGTGAAAATGAAAGACATCTAAGGGAAGTACAGTAGCCACTCTTAGCTATTCTTCCAGATCTGCTGCTAAAGATATACTGTATGAGAGCAATTAGCCATTAGCATTATTCTGCATATTCTGTTGGGCATAAGTATGTTTATATTGTTACTGAAATGAACCAAAGTGCAACACATTGGTGCTACAAATGTTTGGAAGAAATATCAGTGGAGTAGAGGATTGTAAGTTAATTTCTTTGTTTACATTAGAAAATTGTTTCCCTCTTGGATTCCTTATATCCAGACTACTTACTGACTCAAACTCTCAGCTGCCACTGTGATAGTGCCAGATGCTGTGAATGAAACAGAGTGCAACTAAATGTTCTAGCTGTGAACTCCCTGCGACCCTACAAATTACACTAGAGAAAATGGGTTTATAATCACCCCCAATTCACCTGGGATCTAACATTCCCTCCTCCCGAATATTTCTTCTTTTAATGCACTGTTTTGCACTGTAACTCTGAGACCTCTGTACTATGATGCGCAAGCCACAAGTCATCTTCAAGTGAGAAGACACCTTCAAGACCAGTCATCTACAGATAAAAGGAAAGTAGAACATGCTAGTTTGGTGCATGGAGCTAGCAATGTTTACCTTATTGATTTCTAAAATGTGCCCAAAAATGTCTATATGCTTATGTTATTTTATACACCATAATGTAAAATGTGTGTGGTAATGTATAGGCTGTAAACATATCTAGGCTTTAGACATTTAAGGATCTGAACTTTGGCATTCCCTCTCCCTAATCTCAAAGGAATCCATAAACTTATTTTCCTCATGTTAAAGTCAACATTTGCCACAGCAAAAATAGTAAAAGTGAAAAACATTGAGATAGTAAATATTATATGCATTGCCTTATAAGTCAGTATTTTCTAATGCATTTTAATTTTGTGATTTAACAGACTAGAAAGTCATTCTTAAATATATATATATATATATATATATATATATATATATATATAATTAAACAGTTTTCATCCTGTAGTTAGTAGCATAAATCATATCACAGTTCAATAATACTATGAAAATTAACAGAGTTGTCACACATGGGCAATGTGGTGGCTCAGTGGTTAGCACTGCAGCCTTGCAGCACTGGGTTCTGGGTTCAATTCTACCCTGGACTTCATCTGCATGAAGTTTGTATGTTCTCCCTGCACCTGGTTTCCTCCTGTGGCCTTGGTGAGGAGGTATAATAAAACTTTAGTGCTTGGATTGTGGCCCCTTGACCTTTTCTTCCCCTCCTCCCCTTTCCCGGTTAGTGAAGAAATTAAAGATTTGGATGTGTACTCACTCTTCCAAACAAAAGACACCTGGTTCTCTTGCTTCGGTTAATTCTCAAACGATAGACCAATAAAGCAATGACCAGTCCAATGTACTCTGCATTCTAACAAATCCCCTTTATTGAATGAAGGTGCTTCACGCAGTCATTTTAATGGATCAAATCATCACCTCTCAAATATCTCTCCTCTCTACCCGGCTCCAGGGGATCCTCACCCAGGGTAGGCCTGTACTTAAGTAATTCTCTTACATGGGTCCCTCACAGCTCCCACTCTGACCCATTGGAGCTACCGCTTTTTGAAGTTTCTCCATCATGAGCTTTCTACAGTCACATCACACTGAAATAGCTTCCTATCCGAATCTCTACTAGCTCAGTACTCCCTGCATCGTGTTCCTGAACTCACACTTCCTGTGTATTGGGAGCTCTATGTGACCTTCCCGGGGTATCACTCCTCCTCCCAAAATTGAAACAATCCCCCTGATCTTAAGGGAAGCTCTCTTGGCATCCACCACTAGGTGTTGCTTTATTTCTTATGTATGACTGTATACCCAGCAGCATTTATTTCCTTAACATACTCCCTGCATTATACCAGTAAGGATCACCACATTTCTCATACCCCATTACACTCCCACAAAAACATACATCTGTGTCTGTCTATGTGCATGTGACTGAATAAGGAAACTAGATTGTAAGCTCCACAGGGCAGGTACAGAAGTTAATGATGAATATCTGTAAAGGGCTGGGTACTATATCAGTGCTATATAAATGAATCAATACAATACATATATATCAGTGTATCAACCAGACATACCGTATTTTCCGGGCTATAAGGCGCACCGGATTATAAGCCGCATGTTCCATCAGGGCTTCCTCCATATACAAGGCGCACCGGATTATAAGACGCAGCACATTACGCGTCATCCGGTTCATGAATATTCACTGCACTTAATGAGGCACACGTGGGGGGAGGAGTATGGTATGTGCTGCGTGTTGCCTGCCATGCCCGCGCCGATGCCTGTTCCTGCCATGCCCGCGCCGATGCCTGTGCCTGCCATGCCTGCTGATGCCCATGCCTGCCATGCCTGTGCCTACTGATGCCTGCCATGCCCGTGCCTACCGATGCCTGCCATGCCCTTGCCTACTGATGCCTGTGCCTGCCATGCCCGTGCCTACCGATGCCTGCCATGCCCGTGCCTGCCGATGCTTATGCCTGCTGTGCCTGCCGATGCCTGAGCCTGCTGTGCCTGCAGATGCCTGAGCCTGCTGTGCCTGCCGATGCCTGAGCCTGCCGTGCCTGCTGAGTCTGCCATGCCTGCCGACCCCCTGAGGTATGTACTCATCCGTACATAAGGCGCACCGGGCTATAAGGTGCACTTATTATTGCTGAGAAAATCTCAGCATTTTAAGTGCGCCTTATAGTCCAGAAAATACGGTACTCAAAATACTGGGAAATAAAAGATGTTAACTATTTTTAGGAGAGGGGACCCCTAAAACAACTTTCACCTCTTTTTGCTAATAATTCAATAAAAAAAAATAGCTCAGTAAAAACAAAAATAAATAGTAGCTATTTCAGACATTTTGATTTCTACTTTTCTCATTGTGTTGAATTTCCCCGCCTGTTTAACTGTCCCGTCTACAATAAAAGCTTCACCAAGCTTTATCAAAACTATACTTTAAAAAATCAATAGCAGTATTGAAAAATATAATTATAAACTGAACCTTTACTGTAAAAATGGCAAAAACAAGGCAATAAGGGAGAAAAATATATTAAACTGGAGAATGGTCCAAACTACAAAATGGAAAAGAGAGTGCCCAGCAGGCATATATCCAGTTATAATGCAGGGCCCATCACACATATATCCAGTTATAATGCAGAGCCCATCACACATATATCCAGTTATAATGCAGGGCCCATCACACATATATCCAGTTATAATGCAGAGCCCATCATACATATATCCAGTTATAATGCAGAGCCCATCACACATATATCCAGTTATAATGCAGAGCCCATCACACATATGTATAGATATAATGCAGAGCCCATCACACATATATCCAGTTATAATACAGAGCCCATCACACATATGTATAGATATAATGCAGAGCCCATCACACATATATCCAGATATAATGCAGAGCCCATCACACATATATCCAGATATAATGCACTGCCCCACAGACATATTTATTCACATATGATGCAGTGCCCATGCACACATATATCCAGATATAATCCAGTGGCTACCCTTATATCTATTTACACTTCAGTAACCAGCCATATTACACCTAAATACATTGCGGTGCACAGAAAATGTATTCAGATACAATGCAGTGCTCAGCCAGTATACACCCAAATACATTGCAGTCCCTAGCAAGCTTATATCCAGATTCAGTGCAGTGCCCAGCATTATTATATTCAGATTTAATGTAGTACCCCGCCAATTTACACCCAAATACAATGCAGTGCCAAGCAAACTAGATAAAATTTAGTACCCAGCCATATTATATCCAGATACAAACTTTTGCCCCAATATTGTGCAGTGCCTAACCAACTTATATACAGATACAGTTAGATTTCCAATCAACTCATATCCAGAAACAGAGTTTATTAAACAGG
This sequence comes from Pipa parva, assembly GCA_019650415.1. Taxonomy (NCBI): domain Eukaryota; kingdom Metazoa; phylum Chordata; class Amphibia; order Anura; family Pipidae; genus Pipa; species Pipa parva. The sequence goes on from WMED01004722.1 coordinate 7,774, forward strand.
GCGTACAACTCACCATATGTTTCAGTAGGAAGTGAATTTTTGGGTGTTTATGCATTTATGTCAATGTAGTGCCCTAAATACTCTGTCATAACTAACACAGAGAGAGGTCCAGCAACCTTCCCTCACTTACAGTGAAGATTTCACAGCATCTTACCTGTTTCTAGTATAATACAGATGACATACCTGAACACTGCAACAATTTACATTGGTTTACCCATTTGAAAGACACTCTCCAGCAGTTATCTCTACACTAGGGCTAACAGCCATGCCTGGATCCAGTGTAGACTTGTGGGAACTACTCCTTGTATCTTCCCTTGGTGGGCTTTGGGGCAGGTTTACAATCATCTGGCATCTATCATATGTCTACTCTACATTAACACAGTGAATACATATATGGGGTAAATTTATCAAAGTGTGACTTGCCCTATAGGTGCAATTATTTGTAACAATAATACACTACTTTTAATATTCATCAAAAACTGTTCATTTTTGTGATATGAAGAATTGTTGTACAGTTTGTATGATTTTGTCAACTCCCTATTTACATTCACCACAAATTCAATAACAATTTGAGCACTTATCATATGTATACGTAAGTGACAATTTGCGATGGAGTATTGCTGTTTATAAGGGGTGAATGGGGGGGGGCTTAAAGCACTTTTGGTATTATTTTGGTGACATTCCACTCGATAGGCTTAGAAAATGATGTGACTGACAAGTGACAGCATAAGCTAGCAATTGCCTGCCATTGAAATGAGTGAAGACACAATTGTTGTAATTGATGTGACTATTCTCTTCCAAAAATACTAGCGACAAAATGCTAACATTACCTTCCTTATGTTAATTCATGTCTATTGCCAGTGTTTTAATTCACTTAAAAAAGATAGATATAGTATCATTGTCTCCTTTAAACAGATCTATTTGAAGATGACATCACTTCTCTGCAATAAAAAACTGTGACTATTCGCCTGACTATGCTCAGAAAGTACTATGCAACAGTTTGCTATTGTAGCAACAATTTTATACAGTATATAGTAAATATGCACAAACTGACTTTACTACACTAGGGGAGAATTGAATCAAAGTATTGCAGATTTATTATTTAATAAATATGCCAGTTATTGGTTGCTATGGGTTGCTAGGTCTGAGAAGTCCCTTTTATACATTTATTTGATTATCGATTTAAAGGCTAGGTTACAATATTTCAGGAAAAAGCACAACATTTTTGAAATTGAGATAATAAAGTTGAAATGTGTAAAAGGAATAAAAATGCCTCTGTCAATCATTGCTTGCAGATTCTGAATTATTATATATTTAAATTACATAACAATTCTTCCAGCGATGCAATAAATAACATGCCAACAAGCTGTGATTACGTTTTTGTGATTTTAGACCAATATGCCTTAAATCTACTAGAACATAAGTATTTGATTAGACCAAAACTCATATGCATTAGTAGAAAATAAGCAACTGCAAATGAGAGTATACTAAACTGAGAAATCCAATATCTTTATAATGAGAGAAAGAGTAGACATAATTTGATACAGTGATTCACTAGATATAATTGTACATTTTTCTACTAAATTCTCAGCATAAAAAAATAATTAATTGCTTTGAAACAGTGCTGGGCAAATACCTTTTTTCAATTTGCAGATTCTTAAGCTAGAGAGAATCATAAATCAGCAAAACGTTCCAAAAAAAAAAAGAAATTCCTTGCGTTTTCTCTACACATGTATTGACTGCAATACATTGATTGGAACATTCACAGGGTCCTCCATAAACAATGTGTGATCAGTAAGGCTAGGTTCTCACTAGTTTATTTATGCGCTTCGTATATATGCTGCACATAAAAAAACAAAAAACACACAATGAATCCCGAACGAACTTACCTTGTTCTGGCCACACTAGCGCATAACACAAGTGCGCACAAGTGCAAATGCTTGACGTCGCATTTTAGCCAGTGTATGTACGCTGTGCATAGAATGCAGTCAGATAGGAGGAGCCGCAAGCACCGAGGGAGCTTTCACACTGTATCGGGTAAGTGCAATAGAAAAGCGTGTCTAGAACATACGCCAGACTGAAATACGCAGTGTATTTTCTAGACATGCATTTTCTAAATTCACAGCACAAAAAAGGACTAGTGTGAACCTAGCCTTAGAGCAGTGATGGCTAATCTATGACACGTGTGTCAGAAGTGACACGCCGAGACGTTTTTGCTGACACACGTCATGGCACCGTTTAAGCCGTTCTCTCAGTAGGAGAGTTGCCATGCCTTAAAAAAAATGTAATTTTCTCAAAGTGACAAAATACCTGAGATATGCTCTTTTTTTTTGCAAATTTTGACAAACCGAGCTCAAAAGGTTGGCCATCACTGCCTTAGAGAGACCTTACCCCATATGAACCTACAGAGGTCCTCAACCAGACAGATCTTTAGAGAAAGATAGACAGCAATGATCCAGTAGGTTCACTGACTAATGGCTTGAAACCAATGTTGGAACATAGATTGCACAGACTGACGATCGATTTGGTGTAATCTATAGTTTTAGTTAAATGTAGATACCATGATAGCAAAGTCATGTTATACTGTATATTCTATAGCAATTTCAAGTAATATTGATAGTGAACATTACAAACCCTTATTTTCATTAGGATCAACAGGGAAAGGGTTTTAAGTTCAGTCTTTCAGGGATATATTAATTAATATGTGAATTGTCCCATTAAATGTATTAATTTGAAACAATCCCTCTCTTCTCGATTTTCACTTATTGTAAGGAATACTTACCGGCGTCCGTTCCAGCACCAGGTCCTCTCTGCTAGTATGTGCACGTTGCGCACTGCTGGCGCTTTGTATGCGCGGTCAGGTGATGTCACGGGGTGCACACCTGGTGGCACAGAGGCAGGAGAGCGCCAGTATCTCTGCCTATATAAGGCAGACGTGCTCCAGTCCCGGTGCCCAAATATAAAATACAACTCTTACATTATTTGTGGGTTTAGTGAATTATTAGTTTAAGCATTAAAGTGATTGCCTGTTCTGCTAGTTACTGCCAACAACTGAGTTAACCTGCTCCTGTACCAGAGTCCTGTGTCCTGTACCAAAGTCCTGTGACCTGTACTAGAGTCCTGTTTCCTGTATCAGTTCCTGTGTCCTGTACTTTGGCCGTCCTACTTAACCACCATTGAACAGCTGCCTTGGGGGCCGCGACCTGGGTACTCTCGGCAGCAAAGACCAGTACCTCCTTGCAGGGGTTAAAGGTGAAGACCGAAGGGTACCTTAGACTCCGCGCCCTAAGGACAGCTAGCACAAAGTTCAGCAGCCTCCTTCTCCTCACCTTGCGGTTCCGATCCATTACACTTATTCACTATTTTGTGTTTTTTTTACAGTTTGGTGAAACAGTCTATTATAATGGGAGCTATTCATTAAGATCTCTTTACAATACCCTACTGCTAGTATACACCTGATAACATTCAGAAAACAATTTGGGACAATGTGCTCCATCATTTTGACAATACTCAGTTTGGCGAATACGCACGACTTTACTACAATACAGGTGACATGCGGTAATGTATGGTGTATTCACTTCAGCAGGTGAATTCACTATTTTTATGAATAGCCCCCTTCAAACTTTTGTCTCTTTAATCAACTTTGTTATCATTTATCTTTTGGGTTACAGCAATCCAAACGCCAATGCATATGCTGCCTGCGGCAGTGGAGATGGAATCTCTAAGCTGCTGAGGGGGAAACATTAGTCGCTGTTTTACAAAAAAGCTAAGAGCAAACCTGGAAAAGTATCCTGAGTAATAATCGATAAATGTATGGATTTTTACAAGATGTCAGTATCATTTTGATAACATAAAAGAGAATATAGATAAAAACGAAAGTTACTTGCCTTTTAGGTCTGCGGATTGTTTAAAAAAAAAAAGTCTCAACTTCACAGATAAATGAGTAAAGGTATAATTCATGGATGGATTAAACAGCACACAGGAGCACTAAAAGAAGCTCTGTGTTGAATGTACTATATTTGTCTCGCAACTGGGATTCCTTGTCTGAAAAGCATTTGAAGGTTAGAATTATTTTGAATTTTTTTTCATGTGTTGCACCTTAAACAAAATAAAGGTGTTGTCAACCCCTTTAATGATACTTTATTTGCTTCATGTATGGGTAAGAAATTCCAATCATATTGTAAGAGTGGAAAAGAGATGGTTCTGCATAATGGGCAATTAATTTTTGAAATAATAGTAATTTTCTCTATACATAAAACAATCCACTATGTTAATAATTAGAGAGAGCACTCTTTATTGAAAGGCCCTAAGTCAGCAAATGCCTAATGCTACAAGAGGTTGTTTATGTCAAATTAGAATTTAGTACTTCATCCTCTCTATAAGAAAAAAAAAAAAGACCAAGTATTAAATAGTGTAGTGTGCTCATTATTGCTATAGAGCCATTAAGTACCATCATAACGTGCAGCATGTTCATTAGTAGTGTACAGGTACTTAGCATCTTTATGATGCAGAGTACAGTGTGTTCATTAACAGGCTATGGATATGCATCCTCGTTAGCCAGAGCAGAATGTTCATTATTTGTGTTTAGATTCATCACATTCTTGTATTGTGCAGAATATTCATTACTAGTGTTTAGCTACTTAATGTCATTGGAGCACAGAAGTGGATTCTTTCTTTTTAAAAATCAGCCAATCAGTCCCTTTGTATTTTAGTAACTATCTCAACATGTCAACAGCTTGTGATTGATTTTTTTCTTTTTAGGCTTTAATGAGTGTACAAAATAGTTTGGGTTAAAAAACTTTATTTGATTACCAGAAGTATAGATTAAAGTACAGAGCTGCTCTTTCCAAGCCTGTAATTTAGGGCAATGTCTAATTTGAATACATTATTTTTATGCAACAGCTAGGTTGATGTGTGAGGGAAATTGTTTAAGCCCCCAACTTTGATTGCATCCCATCTCCTACCACATTATTAAGATTGTGAAATTTGTAGGCGGGGCAGCCAACAGAAAGGGCAGGCTTTACACTTGTGCAAGTCGCCAGTATCTCTTAAATATTAAAAGAACCCAAATATCCAATTTCTGCAGGTTTGTTGGGTATCACATGGAAGTATTGCAGATGGGATAAAGTATTTAAAACTCCATAAACTGGGTCTACTCTATTCAATAAAGAACAGTATGCTGTGCAGAGAAAACCTGCATATTTGGTATAAGCAAATCTTTAATAAAGCTTCTTAAAGTATATGAAAACTTTGAATAAAACATAATTTATATTTGACATGTACACATATAGAAAGCCAATGTAAACATAAAAATGTAAAAATTATTTTACATGGGATCAGCAGTACTAGCCTCATGTTTCAACAGCCCTGCTCCCCCAGCCATTCTATATACAAGTTTTTCCTGTATAGTATTGATAAGCCCCCCGCCTGGCCCCGCCCCAAGTGACATCACTCACTATTCAGAAAGCCAGAATCATCCTCACCTTCTCCTTATCTAAAAAGCCTGTTCCTAACCCTAACTATGCCCAGATGTGGAGAGAGAAGTCAGGGAGAGGAGGGGCGTTGCTCCAAGCTTACATTTACCATACATGGAACTCCTTCACAGATACAAAGCAGTTACAGGGGGATATTGAGCCCTGCTGAGTTAAGAGGTGAGTCAGGAGTTTCTTAAATGGTATATTGCTTAATAATAGGTAAATAGAGATTTCCTTATAGACTGGGTTTTCATACCCTTTAAGAAGAATCAATCTTGTCCTTTCCAAATCTTTTTGGGCTTATCTCCAGTTATTTCTTTCTTAGTAACATTTTTCTGTTTGCTATTGACTCTATAGGGTGGTCCAAAGGTAAGGGGACAACTGAATAAAAGGAAAATGGTTTAGAATGCCACCATGTGTGTGGCAATCAAAATGGTTGCCATGATGGATACCTCCAAACACAGATTTTTCCCCTTCCCCTTAGCAATACACCACAAACAGAATGGCATTCCCAAACACCATTTTCCATTTATTCTGGTGTCTCCATACCTTTGGACCTTTAGTGCATATCATGCACTAAATTCTAATTTGCTATAAACTGGTTCCAGTTGAAACCAGTTTGTTCAAGTAAGAGGGCAGAGGACTGGATAAAAGTTAAATGTTCTGCACGATTCTAATTGGACAGCAATCAGATTCACATTTAACCTTAACAGCTACATCCCAACTCACAGATCTGACAGGAATCCATATTCTCTGTTTGGAAAACTCATAAAAGTTTTCACGTATTATGAATGAGCAATGCATTTCCTGGAATTTTTTCTTAGTATATCCAAGAGCATCATTTCCCAGTTTATTCATTTTATTTTGCACAGCTGAATAGAAAATGGCTTACATACTGTATGTATGTACTTTGACAATCTGTAGACCATAAAAGTTTCTTAGATTATATCTGACAGCTGGGCTGGAAGATTGGTGGTTTCAGTGCAAGAGTAAATTTTGTGTTTCTGGTTCTAAAAGAATCACGGAAGCTGTATGCATTTTTGAAGATAACGGGATCTTAGATTTAAGAAACCCTGATTTCAAAATTACAATAACCCTTATAAAACTTTGTAGTCATACTTAAAGTAGAATGAAACCATTCATTAGTTCAGGGTTAATTCCTCTTACATGAAATTAATATACTTACCCTCCTTTCTTCTTTATTAGCTCTGCCTCCAACTTCATGTTACAGTCAATCTTCCTTTCTTTCAGTTACAGCAAGAAAAACAGATATCAGCAAATATATTAAGCCCACCAGAGAAGAATCTCCCCTAGACTGATGTGTTTAGTAATTCTTTAAATAATACAAAAGTGTGCACTAATTTATATGTAACTGATACCTCTTGGAAATAACTGACCCTCATATCTAGGGTGAAATTTATTCAAATTAGAAAGACCGCTCTTCATCTTTCAGAGTTTTTCGCACGAGATCTCGCATTGTTTCTGCTACATTACCGTGCAAGTTTTTCGATCTCAATTTTTTTTTTATAAAAAGGTAGCCATACTACTAATGTAAAGTATAGCTACCTTTCGGTTCGAAAAACTCAATAAAAAACTCACGCAGTAATCTTGCGGAACAACATGAGATCTTGCTCGATAAACTCGGAAAGACCGAGAACAGTCTTTTTCACTTTAATAAATTTCTCCCTAATTAGCCTTATGTATGTGACTATAGAAGAACATTGAAATCCATCAATGCTGACACTACCTGGACACTTTGTACAAACATTTTCTAACATGCAAACTTGCTATTTTATATCTTCCTATTTATATACTGTATATATGCATGTATTGATACTGACTGAACATAATTAATGATGAGTCACTGCTGAAGTATTGTTTCATTGAACATTGTACAGTTAAACAAGAGATACATAGTAATGGATCTGCACCTAGAACGTAGCACCCATTAGCTCTGCCAATACTGCTACAGTGATTTCTACACTTCAAATTGAAAGCATTAAAAACATCAAATTAATTTAAAATTAACATGTTATATAACAGAAAAAGCTTAATCAGTTTAAAAAAAGATTTCAGCTTCTGCTGCTGACAAGAGCTACTGGATGTGTCAAGAGGGGTCTTGGTGCCCTTCAGAAAGCTGCTAATTGATGTGTGATTGACAACTCCACAAGAGAAGTGGGGAGGGGGGGTTGTCCTCTTGGAGACATTTCAGCATGAAACAAAGCGTGGATGCTTTGATTTGCCACTTTTTCTGTGTTAATTAATAAAGGAGGATTATTTTTTGCAATAAATGTAGTTGTTTCAGCCTCAGTCTAGAAGCAATGTGCTCTATGTTTAGATGTGTTTTGTGGCAATGTATTCAAATGTTTGTGTTAGTACATGTGCAAGGGGACCTATTTTTCTGAGTATAAGAATAAAGGACATTATTTGTTGTAAGTCGGGTATAAGTAATGGCTAGAACTGACTGTAAAATAGCATAATACAAGGTAGGACATTTTATTCAGATATCCCTTCTTGGACTCACTTAGTGCTGCTCCATTGCCTCTGCCCATGCACTTGAACCATATAATAGTGGACAAAATGAAGATAGCAGAGTGGAAGCAGACATGAGTTCACCACTTTGGTTTATTAAACAAAGTGCCTCATGACATTCATTTGGATCATTACCCTTGAAAAAGAGCTGAAGAAACTATGACTGCCTCCATTCTGCTCTCACAATAAACGACTAGGCAATAACTTCTTTGGATGTGATCATTTAAAATTGGTGTGGTCAACATTTTCCATAGGGTGCTAAACAGGACGAGCTTCACTTATTGTTCCCAAATATTGGTGAGTCTGTTATAGTCTGGTGATGCTTGGTGTCAGCACAGACATAGAGGTGTACTTGAGGAGTAGGAGGCAAACTAGAATCAGTGGAAAACAACCTCTGGAGATATTAGGAAGATAGAACACCTTCAGTGTAAAAAATCAACCCCAAAAATAAACCCTTAAAGTGATGTATCATTGTAATATTATACTTGTATTGTACAATGCACTTTTCCCATGTATGTCGTATATTTGTATTGCTGAATGGTACAGCACTGCGTAAATTTGAGGGGCTTTATAAATAAAATTATACATACAGATAAGCTTGGTAAAGTATGAAGTATAGGCTGACATTAACAGCTTAAGGAGTCATAACGGGAAGAAATATAATAAATAAGGGGGGGGGAGTTGTTTTTCTCCCCCCCCCCCCCCCCCCCCCCCCATAAGTAAAGTTGTTCAAGACCGAGAGTCACGGGCTGCAGTTGTGAGTCTGTTTATATCTTTGTTTTGTTTGTTTCTTGTAATGCCATGTGGGAAATAGTCTCTCGGTAATAAAGATGAGAGAAACGCTGTATGTTTAAAGATGGAGAGGAGTAGAACTTGTAAGACTTCTCATTTGTGGTGTCTTGTTTGATCCTGTAAGCTGCTAAATAAAACAACTGTAACTGAAAGTTGTTTGCATTGGAATTTCTGAACTTTCTTGCTGTCTTTGGGTTATTGTTTCCCCTAGCAGATGGCTATTCCACAATATATACTTATCAAAATATAGAAATCAAAATGCTAAAGTAACTATATCCTAATTGATATCTAATCTTATGTGCAAAAAGTTTATTACAAAATATAGTTTAGCTTACTTAATATAAATAGGTTATTGCCAGATAAACTTCCCTCAATAAATTTTAGAACCAAAGTCTCTTTCCAACATACAAGCATTAGATGATCTATTCTTTGTCACTGGGCAACAGTTGTAACATATTATCCATGTATAATAGTGCTGTCACAAACCTAACATACCCCCCAACAGGATCCCCACTTTGGGGCTTATTCATGAAAGTCAGAACAGTTGCATAAAGGTCCAAATTTGCATCCATTGGCCATTGGTCATCCATTGGCCACTTACCGATCTATATTTATTCATCATAATCTTCAAATTGAGGACCAATTCAGATGCTTACGATGGTCACCAACTTAAAAATCTCTTTGCATTTGTAGCACTTTGCATGTGTATCACGTGTCAATGTAGTGAAACTGGTCAAGGCATACTGTGCTGAATTCACCAGTTTTACTTCACCAGATCAAAGTGGCTAATTAGGGGATTGATGGCATGGCTCCTACTGTCTGACTGCCCACATCACAATAAACTGCATCTGATACCATTCGTTTCTTCACAGCTGAGTGAATAAGGAATGGAGAATTTGTGACTATCTGACCATCTGACTACTACAACTATCTGAGTTGTATCAGCCCGAAGTGACAAGAATTCACTTCAACAGTCAAATTCTCAATTTGATGAATAAGCCATTATAGACTCGACAGATCCCGCTCATTGGGTGCCTTGACTACTTCATTTTACATATTCTGTTTCTATCTAAACCTTTATACAGGTAAGTCTTTGAGGTGGAAATCCTTTGATACATTTTATTCAGTGAAGTACCAAATCCCAAAGAAAAAAAGGAATAAATAAATACATAATGTCAAATTAATTTTACTTTCACTCATTTCACTCTCTAGTGGTCAACTGGTAAATCCACCTTGTTTTCTTGGACAGTAATTGTCTGTCTAGGTCACCAGCTCAATGAGCCTTACTGCTTAATAATTCAAGGCTGACTTTAAAACTGGATCCTGTCCATTTGTGCACAGTCATGATGGCACTGTAAGATTTGCAAATATAAGTTTCAAAGTCAAAATAACACAGCGGCTCTGAATTTGTACTTAATGCTAAATTGTCTAGATCTTACATATATTATATTGTTCCTCTGGGTACATCTTAACACCTTGACATTGGGAGTCTGTCTGACAGATCATCTTCAGCCTTTCTGTTGCTCTGAAGAACACTTGATCTTCCACTTTGGCCTGAGCTTGGAATGCAAAGCTTTCTCAATAATGCACTCATGTTTATTGCCAGTGCAGTAAAGCTCACTCCCAGGTCTTCTGATACCATGTAGACGCCCAGGAAGTGTTATTTACTGCTCATTTTAGTTCTGATTCCATGACTGTTTTAAGGGGTATTTTTTTTAGATTGGTTTTTGGTTTTATTTATTGCTGGTTTAATGTTTTTTTGCTTTGTTTTTTTTTGTTTTTGTTTTTTTACTTTCAAACATTCCTGTAAAAAAAAAATTGAGGAAGAATATGAAATTTTGTATTCATTTTGTATCTGGTTTGTAACTAATATGGGTATATTCAATGAAATTTGAGCCTGTGTTACATTAGCAATATTTGATTTGCTCGTATTCTGAACCTCTCATCTCTACCAGGTAGTATTTTATTCACCTAATGTATATAATGCTATACCAGTTAATGTCATGGATATGAACAGTTAGAAAGATGAGTACTGTAGTATTATATGATTAGAAAGATGAGTACTGTAGCATTATATGATTAGAAAGATGAGTACTGTAGTATTATATGATTAGAAAGATGAGTACTGTAGCATTATACGATACTTTATTTGGACTAACAGTTCATTATTTATTAAAGTTCATTATTATTCAAGCTTTTGAGAGATAATCTTTCTAATTATTCAACTGAAGCTTGTCTTAAACAATGAACCATTAGTTCAGATAAAGTAAATACCACAGTGCTCCTCTAATTATTCAACTGAACTAAAACAGCTTAAACCATTTTTGTGCTACAATGGAAATGAAAACACATGAAGGAGCCCCAGCTAAATGTTGGTAGTAACATTTTATCATGGTGGGTCCTGTGGCTGCCATACTATGTCTGCACTGCTATGGTCCTGATACTTAAAGAAAAAAATGTTGCGTCCATTGAAACTCATCCAAAATAAACCTTATAAACATTATTTGACATAAAGAGGCAAAAGTAGCAGATGAAGCCTTTACCGAGGCAGTAAAACTTATCCTCTTATCAGAGAAAATACACTTCCATGTCTCATCTTATAAAGGAACAACCCTTTGCTGGTGACTGGCGTGGCATCCACATGGATAAAGCTTCTTCTTCCACTAAGCATTCATCTGACAATGCAGCACACTCACTCATTAAAGAAACAAACGGTGTCTATTATAATCCACTACACACAGCTGTAGCAGTCAATGCTTGAGCACATTACAAAGCAAAAGCACCTGTCAGAAACATCTGTGTATGTATTATTATATTCTTATGGTTACCTGGTATAACAACCTAGAAACTGTTGTTATTTTTTTCTTTGCTTTTATTTAAAATGCTAATGGGCTTTGATTGCAATAAGGGTCACACTGACATTACATCTCTGACCTTTTCAACTGGCCTTTGTTTTCCAGGCTGACAGCAGGACCACTCTTCTATCACCGTATGATTAGATATATCCATATGACTGGATCATATCATGCATATGATTGGATGATAGATGCAGGAAGGCTACACCTTATTCTCTTAAGCTAATAGGAAGTAAAATGCAGCAGGTGAGAATCACTACATTGCATTCATTTTATTAATTTATTTATTTTGCATTTTCTGTTTAGAACAGCTTCCATATTTTTCTTTTTATTTAAAACATTTACAATTAGTTTGAAATGTTTTTTGTGTGGATTAAACTGTTCCTTTAAAGCTAACCTGGCTAGCATCAAAAGCAATAGTTCCTATGGAGACCCTGATAGGGAGAAACCACAGTGAAACCAACTACAGTGGGGGAAAAAAATATTTAGTCAGTCAGCAATAGTGCAAGTTCCACCACTTAAAAAGATGAGAGAGGCCTGTAACTGACACCATATGTAGACCTCAACTATGGGAGACAAACTGAGAAAACAAATCCAGAAAATCACATTGTCTGATTTTGTAAGAATTTATTTGCAAATTATGGTGGAAAATAAGTATTTGGTCAGTAACAAAATTTCATCTCAATACTTTGTTATATATTCTTTGTTGGCAATGACAGAGGTCAAACATTTTCTGTAAGTCTTCACAAGGTTGGCACACACTGTTGTTGGTATGTTGGCCCATTCCTCCATGCAGATTTCCTCTAGAGCAGTGATGTTTTGGGGCTGTCGCTTGGCAATATGGACTTTCAACTCCATCCTAAGGTTTTCTATAGGGTTGAGATCTGGAGACTGGCTAGGCCACTCCAGGACCTTGA
>WMED01004723.1:0-11599 GCA_019650415.1 Pipa parva
TATATATATACATATACACACACAGTATATACGTATATATGTAAAGGCTTTACTAAGGACCTCCTTCTTGAACAGAACTTACCCATTCTTTATAATGATCCAGATTTAAGGATGGTACCTTCAAAGGGTTTTAGATGTATGTCAAGTAAGGTACCTACCTACCCTTTCAAGTATTTTATCACCTTCAGAATTAAAATCACAATCAAAACATACCTGGCTATCAATTATGGGTAATTTCAAATGTGGGTGTTCCAAATGTATTTGTTGAAATTTTATGCAAGTATCCACTACTTTTAGTTGTTATATCACACAAGGGTCTTATAAGATTCACAAATACATTATTTGTAATAGCAAAATGTTGTATAATTGTTGTCATGTAGTAAATGTAAAATTCAATATGTAGGATGTACTACATGCCCCCTGAAAGAGAGGATATGTGAACATATTAATGACATTATTAATAAGAGGTCTACCAATGTAGCTAGACACTTTATATTACATGATGCCGATACCCTGTTTCCCCTAGAATAAGACATCCCCTGAAAATAAGACCTAGTGGAGTTTTTTCCAAACTTAAAAATATAAGGCCTCCCCTGAAAATAAGACCTAGCTGCAGTAAAGTATGAGAAATATACTGTACTAGTACCATTTCCCGCACCATCTCCTGGACCCTTTGTAGTCTGGTTTCAGACCAGGGTACTCTATGGAGACTGCTCTGTGTAAACATGCAAATGATCTCCAGGTTTCCAAAGACAACGGTCCCTTTTCTGTTCTAATTTTCCAAAACCTATCTGCTGCATTTGACACTATTGATCACTCCCTTCTTACTTAAATTCTTCATGCACTTAGGGTAATGACTGCTTTTCTCCTGTCCCACTTAGGGTGGGGTTGTCTCAAGGCTTGGTCCTTTGCCCCCTCCTGTCCTCCCTGTACACTCTTTCCTTGGGTGATATCATCAATCATATGGTCTCCAACATCACTTGTATGCAGATGATACCCAAATTTACATATCCACTCCTGTGAAGCTCAGACTCAAATTTCTAGCTGTCTTCTGGCAATTCTTCGTGGATAGCCAAGCGCCGGCTCAAATTAAATCTCGACAACATGGAATTGATTATCTTATCACCCAAACCTGGTCCTGCACCTACCTTTTCCATTCTCCAGTGGATGGTTTCATCATCAACCCTGTAACCTCTGTACATTGTCTTGGGGAGACTTTTGACTCTGCTCTTTCCTTCTCTAAACACATCTCTTCAACAGCTAAAACCTGTTGATTTCTCCTTTGCAACATTGCCAAGATTTGCCCCTTTTTCTCTCGCTCTACTGCTAACACCCTCATTCATGCTCTCGTCCTATCCCGCCTGGACTACTACATTGTTAGTCTATCTGGCTTTCCGGCTTCCCACCTCTCCCTGCTCCAATCTATTCTAAATTCTGCTGCCAGAATTGTCTCCCTCTCTCCCCAGAAGGGACAACCTCTCTCTGCTCCTTGGCTCTCTGTAAGCAAACAAATTATCTACAGTGTTATCCTTTTGATATTCAAGGCACTTCACTCTGTGGCCCAGCCCTACATTTCCTTTCTTGTATGTCCCTTGTAATCAACTGTGCTCCTCCCAAAGTAACCAGCTTTGTGTGCCACACACCAATACTGCCCTTTCTCATCTTAAACAGTTTTCTCTCTCTGCTCCCACATCTGAAATTCTATACCCCTTTATATTCACCAGGAAAATTCCCTCCGCATTTTCTAAAACAAAACTGAAATCCTACCTTTTGGAGCACTAGCACTGATTTTTATGAATATATTTTAATACTTAGCCATTTATGCTTAATATTTCTATTTATTTATGGACTTGTATTTCAACACATTGTCACAGCTCTTATTATCTGTCTATCTGTGTATGTAAGTCATCCTCCCATTTACACTCAAAGCTCTACAGGGCAGGGACCTCCAACCTCGTGTCAACCTCAACATAGCACTTAGTGATGTATCCATGTGATCTTAAACTGTATTGTTTAATGCAATTTTCCTATGTCCGTATTTTATTTTTATTCTGAACTGTACAGCACTTACGTATGTTTGTGGTGCTTTATAAATAAAATTATACATACATACAAATAAGACATCCCCCTAAAATAAGACCTAATGCATCTTTAGGAGCAAAAATTAATATCAGACACTGTCTTATTTTCTGGGAATCACAGTACTTCTCATCTTGAAGTACAGGGTATAGAGAGAGTGCATTTTGGCACTAGAGGTGGAGACATACTTAGATTGCTCAACAGAAACGAGGCATTTTGGATAGCCAATCTGCACATCAGACAACCAGAAGAGCTTCATTTTGATTGGGATTTACACTACTTTGTTGACTGATATTATATTAGAGATTCATATTGCTATACTATGATATAACTTTTCACAAGTATTATTTGTTACATCTTTGCTTATATATTTAAATTGCATCAGTTTTGTATTACCGTATGTTTTTCACTTATAGTTTATTACACTATTTAATTCTTCACTTTTTCCTCTTTTTAACATACACTAGCATTTTCACATGAGATTTTATATTATATACATGTCTAAATTACACCGTTATTGTCTATTCACATTATTATTGATTTAATATCAGTATTATTCATTATTTCACTTCACCATTTAATTATGTATTAATTCTATTTCTTTATAAATAAATTCTCTGCTATTGGATATTAACTCCTCTATAACTATTTTATTTGCACTCTTTTCACTGCCTTAAGATGGATTTGACAAGTGATACATGCTTATAACTAAAATATAACAGCTACTGTGGTCNTGCAATGTAATGATGAGTAGATACCTTTTGTATCTTTATTATCTTATGAATGTATCTGAAGTATGGTTACACTGTGTAATGTATCTGAAATATGGTTACATTATTAATACGTTGTCAATTTTGACCTTTCACTATATTTATTACAAATGGTATTCATTGTACAGTTTATGCTAAAGGTTTTTTTCATGCATTTATGTTGTGTATTATATATCTTTAAGTTGTAAATATATTTAAAGCTCCCTATATTAAAGACTCTCTAGGTACCATATACCGGGATATGTATCAAATAAAATATATATAATTTCATCAATCATTAGTATAACAGCAAACTTAGCAATGACAATACCATGGTTAGATATGTGATCAGATTTACATGGGATACAGTATGTCTTTTTATACTTCAGTTTTACTCAGTTTATTTTAATTCATTAATAGTAGTTATTATTACATACAAATATACCAAGGATAGAATGTCACGTGACTATGCCTTATATTATATCCATTATACCCCTCTTAGATAGATAGAGAGAGAGAGAGCTAATAGAGCATGTGCATATTGACTATGAGTAAGCGCTATTCAGTGTGAAACGCATTATTGTTGACATGCTTCTGTGAAATTTTGTTGGGGCTTATTTTAAAGTAACAATACAAATGGTTTTTTGCAACAGGAGTGCTTGAGGCTTTTTTGCCATATATCAGTAATGACCAACCTTTTCAGATCAGTGTGTCAAAATTAATCAAAAAACAGAGCAGAACTCGGGTGGTGTGTCACTTTGAGAAAAATCCATACCTGACAGCATCAGCATTAGGAGGCGGGGCAACACTCCTAATGAGAGCACGGCATGAACGGCGCCATGACGCATGTCAGCAAAAATATCTCAGCATGTCATATGTAGCCATCACTGCCATATAGCTATTGGGATATTGAAGTCTATCTCTCTCCTGAGCACACAGTAAAACCACGAGTGTGAGTAGTGAGATTTGTGCTAAAAGGAATTGAGCCACTTACTGCATGCATTTGCATGTTAGCTTGATGTAGCAATACAGCTATGTAAGGGCCATCCTAATAGGTAAAGAAACACTTTGTAATTTATAATATGCATTTAGGCACTCATTATATTTTAAAAATTATCAATTATAAAAAGACACAAGATTATACTAGCCAGCTTATTGCTATATCTCTTTTGAGAGTTTAAACACAATACTAAACCAAAATCATCTAATAACAAGAATTCATAATAAGGTATTATCAATATATTCCACAGATAATCTTTAGTAAAGACAGACTTACCAAGATCCAAATGAATTCCAGGAACAAATGAATTTAGAAAAAACATCAAGATGACAACTCCCAGTATGGCCAAGCACTTGATTAAAAGAACTTTATCACATATCCCATGCTGAATAAAAGAAAATTAGAAAGTAATTAAACAGAAAATCACATCATATAGCAATAGATGTGTCTTATAGACAGAAATCTAGAAATAGTAACTCCCCCACAGTATTTCAGTATTTATTTAACCTACTGCTAGGTGCATCTGTTTTCAACAAAATCATTGTAATACTGTGTTTTCACTGATTTATAAAGTGGTTAAGTTGAATTGTTTCAGCCAAAAGTCTTCCCCTGCTTTAAGATCACAAAAAAACCATTGTTCTCTGTGGAGTTAGTCTGGTCTTTTAACCACAGTAAATTAGCTTTTCCTTCACCCCTACTGATCCTTCACTGAACATTGTTGTGTCTCATCCATATCTGTAGACCAATATTACATAAGCATACCTATTTTAGGTGATAATGACACCTGAGGACAACTGTGGTATTGTTTTCACCATTCTAAATATCTTTGAATATTATCTATATGTCAAGTTTTTGCAATATTGTGACTTCAGTGATTGAAGAATCATACGAGATTTCTTTCCCGTAGAGTCTTATCTGGTGGCTTTTTAGGCTGTCAGAGAAAGTGGGGCTTCTACCCTTTGAAATCTGGGAAATGGAGTCCCAGTCTATAGCATTTTGTTCAAACCGAAAGGGTTGTGTAGTGGTGTTTTATGAAAATAAATGCTACCTGGAGCATTTAGTGTATTTTGCTAGTGACCAGAATTTATGGAGTGAAGTATACTATAATCTGTATAACTAATATAATAATACTTTGTATTTAGTCATTTCTATTCTTTAGTGTTTAAGGACTAGATCTTCTCTTTAAATGGGGACATATTTAAAATATTAAAAGTTAGAGTAGACCAATGTTTAAAGGGCTGAACTTGTTTGTATAAGCTACATAAAGCACATGCTGCATAGCTATTTAGTTTTGAAACTTCTAATTCACAGCCATCCATGAAGCATGTATATTTAAATTAAAAGGAATTATTTGGCAACACTAGCAGTGAATACATGCCAACATCACCATCACCCATCAACCATCAACATCACCATTTAAATGGAAAGACAAATTAAATACTCAAAGTCCTATAATAATGGGCGAAATGTATTAAACTCGGAAAATCTGTTTCACCTTTTCTGAGTTTAAGCAGGAGAAGGCTTTGAAGTTTCTCATGGTAAGTATCGCGAGATTTGCCTCATGCAATACTTGCCATTAGAAACATACAGTATAGCTACCTTTCCTTGGATATATTTAATAAAATAAAGTTTGTCACAGCAAGTATTGAACGAGGCAAATCTCGCGATACTTACCATGAGAAACTTCAAAGCCTTCTCCCAAGTTATTAAACTTGGAAAAGCGCAAATGGCTTTTCAGAGTTTAACAAATTTCGTCCAGTCTAATCTACATGTTCCACTTTCTCTGACAGCCTAAAAAGCTGCCAGGTCAGACCCCATTTGACAGAAATCAAGTATGATTATTGGCTCACAGAAGCCACTGACAAAAATTACAAAACAAAGATCTTTAGAATGAAAAAAAAAAAACAACAGCAGCAAGTATCAGTATCAGTTTAAGTTGTCACTTGTCCCATTGACAGAGATCCTTATTTGAACTTGCAGGCATTTTCTCATTTTGATTCAATCACATGTTGCTAAACCGTGAAAGTTTCCAGTATAGCTAAATGCATATATCTTATTTACTGTGCAATTAAACTTGTCAGATTCAGTTTAATCCGGGACCCCTACCTTCTTTTGCAGCTCTTGAATATTAGTTTCCCAATTTTTATCCTCTTGCGATATTTGTCTGTAAAAAGACAGAGCACGAAGCAATTTTGTCTTGCATTAATCTAAAAATTCTATTTGAAATGTACCCATACTAGTCTGAAATATACACAAACAGAAAAAAAAATCTTTAAAAATAAAAGAATCTAAAATATATTATTCATAAAACCTCTGAAATGTTCGAAGGTTCTTCCTCAACAGGCTCTCCAATGTTAAAACCTTTTGCATTAAGAGGCATTTAACTGCAGTCTCTTCGCGGCTAGCAGGATTAATTCTTTGTGCAGTCAGTCTCCAAACATGAATTTCATGTTTTAATTCTAAAAAAAAATAAAATAACAAAACCTAAAGCATTGCACTTGTTTTATTGCTCTTTCCCCTTTTATCGTTTAAACTGATATCCCAAAAATGCATAGATTATATTTTTCAGTTTCACAGTAGTACTTTGTATTTTATGTAATCAATTAACAATATGAAATAAAAGTTAAAAAGTTTATACAAAAAAAAGTTGAATTGTTTTTGGATGATCACTTAATTAGAATGCAATAGTGTCTTTTCCTCTTTTTTAATGTAGTTTAGGCTTATGGCAAGACTGAACCATGCCACTACATACATACTAGTCAACGGGAGGGAATATTCACAGTGCCATTGTACTATGTATATATACCATTATT
Organism: Pipa parva; assembly: GCA_019650415.1. NCBI lineage: Eukaryota > Metazoa > Chordata > Amphibia > Anura > Pipidae > Pipa > Pipa parva. The sequence continues at coordinate 6,642 of WMED01004723.1, forward strand.
CTATGTATACTTGGAGAAAAAAAACTCAATCATTTTCAATGATTTGAAATAGGAACTCTAGAAGCTCACAAATATTGGCAAAGAAATACATAATTTCACTTGATTAAAATAGAATATGTTAAATCATTGAATGAAAAAAAATCCAGAAATCAGAAATGTTAGCGATGCAGTTTTCATTTACTTATTCCTGATACAGCAGAGCTTTTGATTGCTAATCAGAAGAAATCTAACAGTAAATGTTTTTGTTGATTGAAGTTGATTGTAGTTGCTCCAGAACAATTTTATAGCAATGAACTACACCTGTATTCCCGTGATCCCACTGTTTCATATTCATTGGAAGCCTCACATCACTGTACTAGGAATGTTTGTGCAGTAAAACCATTTTCAAATATGAAGTTACTATGAACATGCACTTTTCATCAAAAGGAAAATAACTATACTGTGCCAAAATCATTTAATTTAAAATATTTTAATGTTTTCAATGAATTTATAAAGGGTTTCTTTAATAAAATGTGAATCTAACACCCTCCTTGCAACTATCTGCCAGTTACCGTATTTTATAATAAAGCCATTGCCCACATATTGTTCAACCTCAACGAGGATTGAATGTGGTTTCTCCATAGTAAAATGTCTTATGAAATCTGTAAATAATAGAATGGGCTACTGAAAATTGTATTTAAGTGCCAACTGGTTTGGCTACAAAGCACTGGGAATGCCATTGCTTTAATGGCTGGAAGAACAGCTATCCTTTCTGCTGTTGTTGACCTAAAACTGCAATAAATCTTGATAGCTTTAAAACTGTCAATTGATGCTTGGAATTAAAGTTTAAATACCAGGGGAGGACTAAGGGGGTTATTCAGGAAGCTCATGTCTCTTTGCCGGGAGGGGAATCCCTTTAATGCGCATGCTGATGTCCGCGTACAGGACATCAGCATGCGCATGTCAGTTTTTCCAAAGTGAGGCGAACACTACGCGCCTCACTTCGGAGCTTCCTGAATAACCCCCTAAGAGTCTGCCAATTTCTGATGCAACTTAAACTTTGAAAATGGTTATTGCATAAACTTTAATAGTGCAATTATGAGAGACTTCCAACAAATCTATGTTTTGTACATTTGACACTTTTAACTGTTTAACAATGTTTATTTATATTTAAAATATATATTTTTACTTTAATTTAGCTTTTTGTTTTTTAAATGCTTCAGATAGCCATATGTTTATTTCACTTTCTACTCAAATCTGTTAAAATTACTGCAGAGAATATCTTACATGTAATTATCTGAACATTTACTTCAGCTAAAACATGATTCTTCTGATTCTGACCATAAAGGAATGATAGACAGGCCCGGGCATAACAAAATACGCTCCCATCTACAAGTTAAAAAACTGATTAACTTCAAAATGTCAAATTTTTTCCAAAATGTACAATAATTACTCTTTCAGGACTTTTAACTTTCTAAATAGAAGTGCCCACAAGTTTTCTAGATTACCTGAAACTATAAATAATAAAATTATATAAAGCTTACCGACAATTTCACTCGGTTCCTTATTGTAAAGTTTCTTGTTCCAATAAAGAATTCTAAGAAAAGGAAAAGATACTAGCAGTACTAGGCAAATTCCTAAGAACATATGTCCAGTAAATCCAGCAAAATCCAATCCCTGGCCGAAGAAAGACAAGAAAATTGATATTACAATAAACAGTAAAGACTCAAACATTTTGTTGCTCTTAGTTTGAATTTTCATTAAAAAATTTTTTAATACAACACAGAAAGATAGACAAATGTGTTAGCAGTTTGTCCGTAGAACTGCAAATAAATTAAGTATATTGATATAAAGGGGGCAAAATCTATTAAAGTCAGAAAGATCAGCGGTCTTTCTGACATTACCAAAATAAATCTCTTTTTGTTTTCCCAAGATTTCTTTCGAGATCTAGAGATTGACTTTTTCAGTCTCAAGTTTTTGAATTTTTTCCATAGAAAGGTAGCCATACTTTACATTAGTAACATGGCTACCTTTTCATCGAAAATATTGAAATATTGGGATTGAAAACTCAATCCCAAAATCTCACGAGAACAAAATTAGATTTTGGAAAGACCCAGGCCCTAATTCACCATAGTGCAAAGTGAGCCGCGAAGCGTTCGGCTCACTTCGCACTTGGTATTATGCGCATGCTGATGTCCTGCACGCGGACATCAGCATGAGCATTAAAGGGATTCCCCTCCCGGGACTCGAGTGCTCTCGCCGAGAGGGGAATCCCTTTAATGCGCATGCTGATGTCCGCGTGCAGGACATCAGCATGCGCATAACACCATGTGCGAAGTGAGCCGAACGCTTCGCGGCTCACTTCGCACTATGGTGAATTAGGACCCCAGAGTGGTCATTCTGACTTTAATAAATTTCAAAAGAATCTTGATTAGATCATCATCATCAATCTTAACTAGCTGTGTTGAAATGCTGGACTGTCAATACTTACATAAACCAAAAAAAGTTGCTGAAATCAGGACCAGTATAAAAATTTGAGGGTCTGTGCACACCTCTGTTAATTTATATAGTACCAACAGTGTATGCAGTATAATTTGTATGATGTACTTTTAGAGGAGTGAAACAATTAAAGGTACAGTCATTAAAAGGATAACCTTTGTTTCCATACATAAACCTCCATGAAGACCTTAGTACAGTTCATTGGTACACCCCACCTGTACATGTAGCCACATTTAGTTCATCACATTTCAGAAGTATTTATTTGATCTGGTATTAAATATGAAAATTTATTGTCTAGAGAGAGTAGTATTTTAATATTTAACATATTTAAATGGTTTATTATTAGTTTGGGTACCCTCATCCTTTTTATCTTTTTCTGGGCATCACTCCTATTTTTAAGTGGATTGCTAAATTGGTGTTTAGGACTTTTTTCTGGTGGTTATCCTGGCTTATGTTTTTTAGTTTGGTCAGTGTAATGGAAAATATGTATAAAGCTATTATAGTGATTCAGGTGTATAGTATAATGGGGTTTCCTTAAACTGTATAGAAATTATATCTGTTTTGTATGTATGTATAATTTTATTTATAAAGCGCCATAAATTTATACAGCGCTGTACAATTCAGCAATACAAGTATAATAGAGACATGAAAAAAGTGCATTAAACAAAACAAGTAAAATAATTCAAGGATATATCACTTTAAGTGCTAGGTGGTGGTTGACACAAGAGGTTGGAGGTCCCTGCCCTGTAGAGCTTACAATCTTCTCAAGTTCTTATGTAGAATATGCAGTAACTTATTAAATAACTACAGGGAGTATGAAAAAAAAAAAACTAGTAAATTGCTATTAGGATTGAAATTTATACTTGCAAAAACAAACCTCCCTACCATGTTTGTTTTTTATTGAAGCAGGGGCGCTTTGGGAAGAGAATAGTCAATTCATATAAATCCATATAAAAACAATATCCATATAGTAACATATAAAAACATTGTAGAAGGTTTACCAGCATGGGATCACTCAAAAATGAGTGATCCCAAAAATCCCAAGTACCTTTAAAATGTTCGCTGATCTCCACTTGCAGGAGACCAGGGAGCACGTACCCATCTCAGCGAATTGATGAGAAGCATCGCAAGGTAACTTTTCTCTTTCCTGATTTACCCCCAGTATGTATAGGGATGAATGAAAGACGGATCCTATTTATTTTGAGAGATTGACGGATGACTCAAATTCATCCCATACATCTAGAGAAAAAGGGTTCCTACAGCAGTGTTTATAGTTTGAGGAACACACTTCTCAACGAGGTAGTTCATAATAGAAACAGGTAATTGTTTCAAGGAATGGTATGATTTATATTTGGCTGATAAACTTAATAAATTATTATGACTTTGAGAAAGTATAGATTAAAGAATGCAGACAGAAACTGTTATAACCTTAAAATGAAACAGACAAATTAAATACAGCCCAACATTTCTTCTTTATAGTTTTTACATCGTAGATCAGCAAAAAAACACATAAAGCATCATAAACACTTTTCAACTATAAGGCAAACTTTTTTATTGATTGACTGTTACAGTGTGTCAAAATAGCACATTATGATTACAATTAACAACTAATGAATAATTCTATTTACACAAATGTAAATGCTGCACTTATTTGTACAAACATAATAATATTATATTAAGATAATTAAGCAAAAATGTCAAAATGAATTAACCAGAAATGTTTAAATGTTTTAGTGTATTATCTGACAATTACAATATGTTTATCACATTCAGCAGAAACTGCTTAATTACAAATAAGAAAACAGCTACTTATTAACTTCTTAAAACAGATATATTTTTAAATATAAGAATGATTTTTTTTGTATATATTTAATAATATCAAAGTTTGAGCTGTATAGTAATCAAAAAGGATGTAGTGGTAATTAACAATGGCAAAACAAAATTTTACTGTGGAATTGAACTGATATATCAGAGTTTATGCTTTAAACTATAGGGTTTAGACGACAATGGAAATCAATAAATTAATTAAAATTATTGAAACCCAGGCCTCCCCAAAAGCCAGTAAACTTGTGGTACAAAAAAACCTTCCTGCAGTGATGAGTATTTATCAAGCAAACAAATGATCTCATTGTCTAGTTCATTCAAAACAGCCATGAACAGTTTTTTCATGTATGGGAGGGGGGAGTATTGGAGATATTAGTGTCATACAGCTTGTTATGGAAAATTGTGTGCCTGATCATTTATTTGCTACTAAATAAAAAAGAAAACATTGGCCAAGAATATTTTTAATCAGTGTCATGGTGTTGCTCAAATTTTCTGGTAGGTCTTAGAGAAAGTGATTATGCAAGTGCTACAATGGAAAGAATACATTGCTGCCTTCTTGGTATGATAAATTTTACCCATGAAGAGAAACAAAGTATCTTTGCTTTGAACATTTAGTAGTAAGAATTTGGTTTTAATATTATATATATTATATATAT
>WMED01004724.1:0-14508 GCA_019650415.1 Pipa parva
ACTGTACAGCACTGCGTATGTTTGTGGCGCTTTATAAATAAAATTATACATACATACATAATATAAAATAATTTCATTTAGTTAGCTTAGTCTCTAGTAGAAATTATTGTAGATGGAAGGTTATATAATATTTCAAATCCGTCTTCTCTGCCAAGGCATCCCATATCGTTTCCCATTTGATTCAAGAATAGTGCCACTAATAATACTAATTTTTGCATAAATTATTGTCATAGATTTTGTGAGATTGGGAAACCCACATGAGATTCTCCAAATAAGAGTATCCCATGTGCAAGGTAGATGCAGATTGTGACCAGATAGTATGTCTAAGCTGTAACAACAGAATTTCCAGCATGGTGGGACAATTTTTTTCCCAGCACAAAAATATAAAATAAAAGTATATATATTTAATCCTGAATTTAGCCCAAAAGAATCAGGTGCTAGAGAGTCATTATACCATAGAGGTTCATTAACTAAGTATTAGGATTGTGGAACTTGGAGAAGCTTGTTAGACACCAACCAAGCTTAATGAAATAAACAAGTGTGAGCATCATAATAAGTACCAGGAGGAGGTGGTGCCTTTGTAAAGATATCACTGGAGAAATGTGAACAAGTCTACAATAATGCAGCTATTAGAGTAGTGGCAGAATTGGTTATCAGGGACTAACTAATGATGGACATTTGCTAAAGACTAAATAATATTTAAATATTCAGGGTCAGACCAACTTTCTTTTCTTTGCAAGTGGTTGCAAAGTTGCCAAAGCTGTAAGTAGAGTTTTTCTTAGACAGATAAAATATTGAATATGTTGATCTTTTGTTTTAGGTTTACAGAGGGGATGCAGGTGGAAGATTTGTATGTATGTATGTATGTATAATATTATTTATAAAGCGCCACAAATTTATGCAGCTCTGTACAGTTCAGTAATACAAATATAATACAGACATGGGAAAAGTACATTAAACAATACAAGTATAATATCACAAGGATACTTCATTTTAAGTGCTATGTTGCGGTTGACACAAGAGGTTGGAGGACCATGCCCCGTAGAGCTTACAGTCTAAATGGGAGAAAGACTTACATACACAGAAGGATAAAAAGATCTAAGACAATGGGGGTTATTCACTAAGGTGCAAATTCGACTGTCAAATTCTCAGACAGCAGATTCCCATAGCAAATCCGTGACCATGACAATTTCCCTGTTGTAAAGTGGCGACCACGACAATTTTTAAAGTTGTGACTACGACAATTTTCCATAGTAAAGTTGCGACAATATTCTCATTATAAAGACGCAACTGCGACAGTAGCAGTCTGTTGTGACTGTCTTTAGCTGGCGAATTCACACCTATAACAATTTAGGATTTTAGTGAATAACCCCCACAGTGTTGAAACGCATAAATACAGAAATAAATAAAGATTTATGAAAATTATATAAGAAAATAGGTAAAAATTTCATTTTAAAAAGATTGATGTGTCCTAGTAATGAAACAGGCAGTTTATCCCAAAACTGTTAATTGGTTTTAGATTATTGTAAGAGTGGGTCAAAATTATCCTGTATAAATGAATACATATATGGAGAAATCCATAAACCCAAATATTTGGACTACTGTTATGGGGAGTGTGTCTGAATGCTATTATTAATAGGATTTAAATGGAAAGCCACCAACTTTGTCCAATTGACTGCCTTTGCATAATTGCATGACATCAGGAATTTATTTTAGCCATATAATTTAGAAGCATATGCCTGCTGTGGGGGATCCAGGGGTGTGGGAACCCAATGTACCCGCTCACAATAAATTAAAGTAGGGTGAGAATATTTTAGATCAATCCATAAAATTAGTAGAACAGTTACTTTCCATCTTCCCTGGCAGACCCACTATGCAGAGGCAATTTTTTTGTCTCTTTGGAATTTATGTGTTGGGAAATAATACAAACATGCATACCAAACAAATCAGAATTTTTACTAACCCAGTAATACAAACATTTAGTTTTCCAACATACGCTTAGGTTCCTGACAGACCATACTTCTATGTGTTTCTCTAATAAATCAAACACTGATACATGATTTACAGAGAAAGCTTTATGCACAGCTAACCCATCACTCTCACTTCCTGTAACTTACATGCAGAGGCCTCTTTCATTCTCTAAGCATGGGGGGCTCTTAGGGGATATGCAATTGCAAAACATTTTTATATCATACCACAAGGATACAAATCTAGCGATGGTACATCACAATGATAAAACCATTGAAGTTGTATGAAATGAATGAAGGTTAACTGTAAGAAGAGCTATTTAAAACAATAATCATTTTCTTCATAGCCCAAATATATGTGAATTTTTGTGTGATCTGAACAGGGCAGAAAATATTCAAACCTGCTTAGACATAAGACATAGAAGCTATAAAAGGAAACGGGAGCAAATGTATAAGAAATAGACTGTAAAGAGAGTTGTTTTGGGGGGAGACGAGGGCAGGGAAAGTACCGGTAAGTAGTTTTCTGCTGATAAACCCTACATTTTCAAGTAAAGGTAATTAAAGCTATAGTTAGAACTATTCCTGGAATGGGGCCCGCACCGAGTTTCTGCTTTTTCCTAAAGTGTAAACACATTTCACAGCTGCAACCACCTTATCCTTTGTCTCTATCTGTAACTAAACAACATATTTCTTCATTTTTATCTGTCTGCTTATATGCCACTGTTAGATTGTGTTTTTGTAGCATATATTCTTTACTAGTTTACAGACAATTTATTACTGAAGCTTCTTCTCTCTCCTACTTCTTCAGCAGCACTGTTTTCAATTTTAGACTGGGGAGTTGACTAAATGACTTGAGAATAGCCAATCGGAAACGTGCAGGAGTGTAACTTTACAGAGCTGCTGCCCACCTACTCCAGTCTGTTGTTTTTTTTTTTTAATTCTTACTCCTGTGGATCTAGTTTAGGGGTCGGCAACCTATGGCTCTCGAGTCAGATGTGGCTCTTTTGATGGCTGCATCTGGCTCTTTGACTGTAACGAGCGGTGCTCACATGCAAGCACTGTTCATTACAGTCTGCTGGCTAATTGCTGGCAAGAGCTGTAGAGACAAAGCTCTCTCAGCGCTTCCAGGTTGCTAATCAATCTGGAGCCGCTGACATCACCAGCTACTGGGTTGCTAGCCAGTCCGGAGCCGCTGACGTCACCATTCTTTTGGGTTACTAGCTAATCTGGAGCCGCTGACATCACCGCTCTTCCGGGTTGCTAGCCAATCTGAAGCTGCTGATGTCACCTATATGACATCACATATGACATCAGCGGCTGTGAATTCAAAAGGGCTGAGCAGAACCACACGTATATGGCTCTCTCAGCCCAAAAGGTTGCCGACCCCTGATCTAGTTAGTGGCTGCTGCTAAATCGACCAGCTGAAAAGAAAGTAAGAAACCATCTGTGACAAAATAAGTAAATAATTTACAGTGCAAAAATAAATTATTTAACATCAATTAACATCAATTAAATGTACATATAACTGTTTGAGAATGTGTTCCTTTAAAAGTGAAATTTTTGCTGAATGGCTGTGGGCTGGTCTTCTTCCTGACATCTCACTCTAGTCTTACTCTGGCATCTTCACTTTACTGCTGCACCATGCCGCCTCCACTTTACTGCTGGTGAGCACATCCACATATTTAGATTTAGTCTCTAATACCGCTTCGGAACATGTGCTGGCAGTGAAGATGGAAAATGGGTCACTACTAATTAATTCTATTTCTATATTAATAAAACAAGTTAAGAGGTTAGCATAGCTTAGAGAGCATTGACAAATTTAGCAATGTTGAATAGTTGTACTGTTGAGCATGCCTGCTACATGTGATACATTTTACTTTTCTATGTCCTCCCCGACACAGGGGGCAAGCCATGCCATACATTTTACGCATTTTTTTGCAAATAGTTTCCATCCGTACAGATTCTCTCAATGGATTTTCAAGTGTTTGTACATATATATGGAAGTGGAAGAAAATTGAAACACATTCCACCATTGAGAGCATTTAAATTAATTTACTTGGCAAAATGAAAATAATTCCCCAGTTCTGCAGCAAAGTACATATTTATGAGGGAAATTTTTTTTAGTTTTGCTGGTTAAACCCATGCTGCATGCAAAGATATTGGGGGAAAAATGAAATGAATACTATCCTTAAATGTTACTAGAACCGTTTTCTGTTTCTCCAGGAGCCAATTATAGCAGCAAATTAATAATTATGGACAACAAAATATCAGAAATACATTAGAAAAATATTTGTTGTAAAAAAAGAAAAATGAAATATCATAAAAATATATTTTTGACTGACTGTTGCAACCACTTCCTCAATCGCCAGCAATGCAGTATTTGTGCCTGGTGCCCCCTTGGATCATAGTAAGTTTTATTTGATTGGTTTGGTAGAGGGGGTGGGGGTGGTGCTGATCATGCAGTGGGGCAATATATGGTATGCTATTAATGGAAGATAGTAAGCATTCGTACTCCTGCATATCTAATAGGTCTCAGCAGAATAGTTTGTTCTATTTTTTTTCCCAAGACCATATTATATGATTAGTTAATGTTCATAGCTGAGAAATAGAAAGTCTTGATACTTCAATTAGAATGTTAAGAAAAATAACATTTTTGGTAAATACAGTGCTGGCCAAAAGTATTGGCACCCCTGCAATTCTGTCAAATAATACTCAATTTCTTCCAGAAAATGATTGCAATCACAAATGCTTTGGTATTAATCTCTTCATTTAATTTGTCTTCAATGGAAAACCACAAAAAGAATTGTCAAAAAGCCATATTGGATATAATTCCACACCAAACATAAAAAGGGGGCGGACAAAAGTATTGGCACCCTTAGAAAAATCATGTGATGATTCTCTAATTTGAGTAATTAACAGCACCTGTTACTTACCTGTGGCACATAACAGGTGGTGGCAATAACTAAATCACACTTGCAGCCAGTTGAAATGGATTTAAGTTGACTCAATTTCTGTCCTGTGTCCTTGTGTGTACCACATTGAGCATGGAGAGAAGAAAGAAGACCAAAGAACTGTCTGAGGACTTGAGAAGCAAAATTGTGAGAAAGCATGAGTAATCTCAAGGCTACAAGTCCATCTCCAAAGACCTGAATGTTCCTGTGTCTACCATGTGCAGTGTCATCAAGAAGTTTAAAGCCCATGGCACTGTGGCTAACCTCCCTAGATGTGGACGGAAAAGAAAAATTGATGAGAGATTTCAACGAAAGATTGTGCAGATGGTGGCTAAAGAACCTCGACTAACATCCAAACAAGTTCTAGCTGCCCAGCAGTCCGAGGGTACAACAGTGTCAACCCATACTATCTGTCGGCGTCTGGCTGAAAAGGGACTCTATGGTAGGATACCCAGGAAGACCCCACTTCTGACCCAGAGACATAAAAAAGCCAGGCTGGAGTTTGCCAAAATTTACTTGAGAAAGCCAAAAACGTTTTGGAAGAATGTTCTCTGGTCAGATGAGACAAAAGTAGAGCTTTTTGGGAAAAGGCGTCAACATAGAGTTTACAGGGAAAAAACAGTCAAACATGGCGGAGGGTCCCTGATGTTTTGGGGTTGCTTTGCTGCCTCTGGCACTGGACTGCTTGACCATGTGCATGGCATTATGAAGTCTGAAGACTATCAACAAATGTAGGACCCAGTGTGAGAAAGCTGGGTCTCTCTCAGAGGTCATGGGTCTTCCAGCAGGACAATGACCCAAAACACACTTCAAAAAGCACTAGAAAATAGTTTGAGAGAAAGCACTGGAGACTTCTAAAGTGTCCAGCAATGATTCCAGACCTGAATCCTATAGAACACCTCTGGAGAGATCTCAAAATGGCAGTTTGGAGAAGGCACCCTTCAAATCTCAGGGACCTGGAGTAATTTGCCAAAGAAGAATGGTCTAAAATTCCAGTAGAGCATTGTAAGAAACTCATTGATGGTTACCGGAAGTGGTTGTTTGCAGTTATTTTGTCTAAAGGTTGTGCTACTAATTATTAGGTTGAGGATGCCAATTGTCCGGCCCATTTTTGGAGTTTTGTGTAAAATGATCAATGATTTGACTTTTTTTCATTCTCTTTTGTGTTTTTTCATTGCAAGCAGAATAAATGAAGATATTATTACCAAAGCATTTGTGATTGCAATCATTTTCTGGAAGAAATTGAGTATTATCTGACAGAATTGCAGGGGTGCCAATACTTTTGGCCAGCACTGTAAATAATTGTATAAACAGCAATTCTACCAAGCCAGAATAGATACAACTGTGAAAAGTCCCCCTTCTTGGTACTGAGATGAGATACATGCTTGAAATTTGCAGCCACTTTTCTTTACCCATATGTGCATTTAGAACTTGTATGGAATGTTTAGCATAGTAGCCTTTTTCACAGAAAAGTACAAAAAAAGTGGAAAAAAGTAGCCATTGTAATCTATATACATTATATGGCCCAAAGTATGTGGACATCCCTTGTGTCAGGTAGACCATTAAAGCCACCTTGCTGGTTGGTATGGGATCAAGTATATGCAATATGCATAGACAAACAGTAGTAGTAGAATTGGTTTTACTGAGGAACTTAGTACCTTTCAGTTGGACATTATGGTAGGAAGCCATTATTGCAGCAATTCAGTTGTAGTATTTATTGCTCTGCTGGAGCTACCCTGCACAAATACAAGTCCCATTATTGTAAAGTGTCTGGAAGTAAAAAGAGCTCAGGCAGCAGACCACACAAGCTCTTAGGACAGAACCAGAGAGCGTGTAAAATGCCAATTGTCTTCAGATTTACAAAATCATGTATTATCATCTGACCAAATATGTAGTGCCAAATAAAAGGATTTTAGTAGGGAGTTTAGAAGTCTGGGGCCTTTAGTTCCAGGGTAGAGAACCCTTCTGTGCTCCAGCATACAATGTCATCAGTTAGGGGAGAGTGCTCTCCTGTTTTAGCATTATAGCTTATTAAACAAATGTTTTGTGTGGAATAACCTTACTAATCCCTGATCCCAAGCCAATCAAACACTTCTGGGATAAGTTACAGAGCCCCAATTATGAGCAACGTGAACATCAGCATCTTGGCAATATACTTTACATTTTTCTACAATGATTAAATAATTTATTGGCAAATTAATCTACAGTTACTGTAGTTTTAGGTTTTAGCTCCTGGGGGGACAGACCTGTGGCTGTTTATCCAATTTCATTTTAAGCTAAAGAGGTCTGGCTGGAATGGACACAGTCATTATGTCCTCAGTCCTCAGACACGATCCCTTTGTAACTTGCAGTGCATGCTGGCCTATAAGCAGTATGCATTGCATACACACAATTACACATACCAAGGCATAATATGTAATGTTGATGGAAGTTTGACCATAGATTTGTTAGAGTGGACAGTCTGGAGGGAGTGACATGTTTTTGGAGGGCTCCATTCCTTGCAGCCCACGTTATTCTAAATATATCACTTCCCAATGTGTAGCAATTTGGTGGTGTTGCATTCTTGGTGCATTGATTGGACCAGCCAGGTACTCTCTTGTGCCTGAGCTATTTTGGTGGAAATGGTTATTTTAATTGTTTATATTGTTTGAGCCATAAACACATGCAGTATATTTGTAGATATATTCATAAAATGTGCACTGCCAAATGCAATTTGCTGTCTGGGGATAAATGTTTAGAAGTGTGGTTTATAGGCCTCTAGCATGTTTTAAACATGAATACCTTTCTCTTTCTATCTGTAAGGAACAGTTATTTTCTTTTATGAAGTTTTTTTTATATTTATTTAAAGAGAATGTTTTAGTCATGCAGAGTGAATCCAGTGTATTACTTCTGAAACAGATGTTACTCTTTAATCTTTTTTTTCTCTCTAAAATTATGTATGTGTTTAAAAAATAAAATAAAACACATATACAGTATATAAAGAATCCAAACTTATCATTCCTGCTTAGAATACCACCCTTTTTCTGTGAAGTCATTGCTTTGCAAGCTTTAGGTTATCTTTAGAAGAATATAACCATTTTTTCCCATGAGTTGTTGAGATCAGAACAAAGGTTAGACACAGTAATTACCCAGTTGTGTAAAGTTCTTGAGTTTACTATAATCTGTTATCTTCCACTAATCACACTGCCTGAGCTCACCATATTTCACTGCTGTTTCCTTTATCCATGCTAAACATAATATTATCCAAATTGTGACTTTCTATGTAACCTTTTTTGAATCTGAGAGAAATTGTTTTAGTCAATTTATGGATTAAAATTGTCTGTGAAATTATTATTTGTAGCAGATCACTAAACTACAATACATTGTGAATTTGTATAACTAAGAATGTAAAGCAATACCTTGATGACCATTACATTAGAAATTATGTAAAGGAATATTAGGTTCAATCTTGAAAAATATGGAAGAGAAAATCTGAGACCTAATCTGGGAAAGTTGCTCTCCTTTGTCCCAGTTTTGTGCCCAGGGTAAAATAACATATTTATTGAAAGTCAATTAAAGAGCAATAGTACTGAGCCTTCAAAGACCATTAGACACTCCACGAGTTTCTATCAAAGCTAGTTTTTTTTGCCTAGGAGAATGCTACCTGGCAACAGATAAGTGATATCCCATGAATGATCTATGGGATGGACCCAAGGAAGAAAACTTAGTGACAGACAATGTATTAATGATGTATTCAGCTACAAGTGCAGGATAATTGGCAGCAATGTCATGTAGTTTTATAAAGTGACAATTACGTAAGTAAACTACAACCCAATTATTTGCCTTGGCCCATATATAAAGAAATAACATATAGAAAGAAAAATTGTTACATTTATTTGTATTTTAATAAAAAAACATAAAAATGACTGTCCAGAAAACTGTAATATTATACAGTAGCCGTCTTTCGGGTAGTGTGTGACTGTCATTAGCTGGCAAATTCACACCTTTACATGACAATTCAGACTTTAGACAATATCCTACATAGACGCTGCCTCCATAAGCATTTCCTGACAGCTTTCATGTGAATCTGCCCCAAGCTGCCCCAACCTATTCTGCGTTACCATGTGTATGGCCATGCAGCTTGATTAGATGAGAAACATTCATTTCTACATAAATTGATACGTAAACCATATAAAGCTTAATGCTTTCTCTAATTGAAAATGATGCAATAGTTTCCTGCAGGTTCTTTCTCATCCCCACCACTTCCAAAATGCACTTATGTGGGTATATAGAGCAAAAAAAAAAAAAAAAAAAATGAAGGTGCAATAATAATACATCCCACATTGATTAGACTAATCACACTCAAATGAAAGGCAAGAAATCCCAGCATGGCTATCACATTAGTAGAGCCTGGCTCAGCTTGTTCATTTGGGAAGGAAGGGGCAGTCACCTGAGACTGTCAGGGCTTTAAACAAATCAGTACTGCCAGTTTGCACCAATCTGTCTCTTATCTTGTGAATACCCTGTAGTTCTTTGTATTTATGTGCATTTAATTAAACATCCTACACAATCCAACGTTTGGCTCTACCGTGTATGTGGAAAATGTTGGATGTTACTAAAATGATTGCCTGCTGAGCTTATAATTTTTCTAATCAACTCATATATGTTTATTGCAGCAGATCTGTACTATTTCAGTATTTTATTGACATTCACACTTATTAGATTTTTAAGGGGAGGCAGATTCCCTTTAAATCTTAGTTCACCAAAGTATGTAAAACGTGTGTCCATAAATATGGTGATTAAATATGTTAAGGCAAACATCAGTGCTTGTCCTGCATCAAGGGTAAAAATAATAAGGGTCACAGTGCCAAAATCATCTTTCAAAGAATGTAAAGCGAATTTCTGGAGGCACATCATTATTTTACTGATGACTGGAATGTCTAATGCTTCAATGAAACTATCATCGATGGCCTTAAAATAAACATTATGCATGCATCAGAATCTTATTAAAGATGATTTTTGTTATCCAGATAATCTGAAATTCATCAACAACCTTTTCTTAAATGACATTGTGACCAGGGCTGGCCTTTGGGGTGTATGACTATTGAGGCTGCACAGGGTGCTTTTAAGTATGGGGTTGCAGCTGAACAGTTTAGCCCAAGTTATAAACTTGCCAGCATTAGGCCCTTAACCTTCCCCGGTGAATTGTGCAGTTAGTATCTCATATTTAAAACTGATTAAAGGTTTTTTCATCTTCCCTATGCTCCTCCATAAACATCTTGTAATCACCTTTCCTAGGAATATTATTATATTAATAATATAATATATTATATGGGCAGCAGTGAAATGTAGTACTTTACTTGTCCTCACTTCCTTCTCACCTCTGACCTTTCCAAAATAATCTGTTATAATCATTTACAATTTCATTTATTATTGCTTGTCTTATAAAAAATTGTAAAACAGCTTTGATTTAAATTGTATGACGAGGACCAGTTGCATTTGTGCCAGACACCTTGGTTGCCCATATACTGTACTGGACTGTGGCTAGTGATAGAGTGTGCGTTAGCACTCACTACTACAGTCTATGGGAAAGTGTAGTAGTGAAATGCCTAATGTTGACATCCCTTAAAGCAGGGGTCAGCATCCTATGGCTCTTGAGCCAGATATAGCTCTTTTGATGGCTATATTTGGGTCTTTCACTGTAACAAGAGGTGTAGGCACCACTCTTTACAGTCTAATGGCAAGCGCTGTAGAGAGAAAGATGACGTCACTGGCTTCCGGGTTGCTAGCCAATCAGGAGCCGCTGACGTCACCGCTAGTCTGGATTGCTAGCCAATCTGGAGCAGCTGACGTCACCGACTCTGAATTCAAAGGGGCTGAGTGAGCCGCACGTATATGGCTCCCTCAGCCCAAAAGGTTGTTGACCCCTGCCTTAAAGGGATGTTCTCAACCCAAAATGTTATGATTTGTAAATAATCTTATTTTATTTGTGATACACCCATATGCAGTAACTTCTTTTTTTGGGGGGGGAATTGAAGAAATGGAAGTAATCATGGTACTGAGTCTTGCGCTGGTAATCAGTGTTACTTGTGACTGTAAATTTAAATTTTTGGAGCTAAGCACAGGTTATTGTTCAGGCCTGCTGTTCCTACATATTCTTGCTTTTGTGGAACTTTTTTTCTGAAGCTCATTATAAATAGTGCATTTGATTGCAGCTGTATGTAAATGTATTACCTCAAAAGAACCTTGTACTGCTCCCCATAAGGAGTCATAATCACTTATCAATCAGTGGGGAGTGTATAATACCAAAAGCTTACATTATTGGTTCTAATGATTTGGCCGTCATTGTTTTCCATGCAGACAGGGCCATTATCCTGCACCTAGTAGCCTCAATGTGGCCATAGTAGCTAATAGAGCAAAAAAGATGTACTCACAGTAGAAACAGATGACAAGTGCTGGGGTAAGTCTTCAGTTACTGTGCGTCTCTTTTCCTGCATCTTTGGAAATATGGTTCTCCACTACTTTCATTAATACAGTTACTTTTCTCTGTATCTTTTTAAATACCATAATGTCCTATTTGCAAATAGTAAATATAAGTCAGACTTTTCTTGCTCAGTATTTAATAAGGAGTAATGGCTATGCAAGTATACAGCTTGGTGAATGCTGATCTCTTTTCAAAGGGTTAAATCATGGTTAAATGCAATTCTTTTATTATGTTTGTATTTAAAATCTTTTAATTTGCCTCTAACTTATTTGAATATATGCACTGTATTTAAGGGTTGCTAAAGGGAAAGATATTTTTGGTGTAGTTTTCAGTAGTTCTCCTTTAAATGTTCTAAGGAGACCTCAAGGCCACTATACTATGGAGCCAAACAAACCCAAACCACTGCTTCAGGCTTTGGCTGTTGGATATGCTTTTTACTTTATTTCTCTAGAAACAAATGATGCTTTATTTGATATCATTTCATATGTTACGGTAATTGTTAGGGATTTGTGTAACATTGTAATATCAGTTACTAGATATGGTGGGCTTCTTGCTAACTGTACTTACATTTTCTTTAACAAAAAAAAAAAGAAAGTAAAAAAAAAACATGTTGGAAGGATTTCTCAAGCAAGTAGGAGTTGCTGATAACAGTGAAGGCAGAAGTTTTAACAAGATATAGTAGATTTGTGTAGGCGTATTTGGCTCTCAGTCATATAGGGGTTTACTAACAGGAATAATTAGAAATGTTAGGACAAGGACCCTAACCTATGTGTGAACTCTCATTCCTATGATCTGTTTTCAGTAAATAAATGTTTCTTTTTTTCTAATTCTCCTACCTTCTAGACCTGACCCTTTTCTTTCTACTAAACAAGACTGTTCTTCTTTAGAAAGATTACAAAAAAATCTTTATTTCAGATCTAAAAGATAATAGTTGGCTAGCTAACTGGCCTTAGTTACTGACTGTGACAATTAACCCACATTTTCATTTACTACTGCCTGTAAAGAAATAAAACCACCAGAGCTGGGACTAGGGGTAGGAAGCCTGCTGAGGAAATTGACATTGTGCTGGGCGGTGGTGCTGCCAGATGCAGCAGGCAGTACCATCTTCTGAGCTCTGTACTACAGTACCAGACACTGTCCCATCTGTCCCAGTCCCATTTCAACTGCAGTGGTGCTCATAAACCTCATTTCTTATGTGCTCTGCTGCAGTCCTGCCTACCTGCTGGTGCTTCCATACATTGAGCGTTCCTATGTGCCCGCATTATCTGTAAATTGCTCAGGGATTGGACATACAGATGCACAGACACCAACACACATCCCCACAGGTTGTAGGTTATAGATTTGCACAGGTTTGAGATAACAGACAACTTAGATAGGGGAAGCGCAGTGACTCAGTGGCTATTATTTTTGCCTTGCCTTTCTGAGGCCTCAGTTCAGCTTCACCCAGGACAGTTTTGTAGCTTTATTTGCCCTATGCATTTCCTGTAGGGTTCAATCAGACACTCAATCCCTTTCCTCCCATAGCCCAAACCAGCGTTTCCCAAACTTATTTTTCCGTGGCCCAGTTATTTTTGTGCTCATCCTTCGTGACCCACTTAGTAAGGAACTTCGCGCACGGCACCGTTCATGAATATTCATGAGCCAGCTACTTCATGACGCAACACACATTGTACGTCTTAAAACTACTAGTTTTAAGGCGTACAATGCGTGTTGCGTCATGAAGTAGCCGCCTCATGAATATTCAAGAGCGGTGCCGTGCGCGAAGTCCATTACTAGTTTTCAGTCATGAAAACCCATACGTGCTCTCGTGACCCAGCATTTTGCTTTCGTGGCCCGGTACCGGGTCGCGACCCACCATTTGGGAAACGCTGGCCCAAACCATTACTGGTATGTTATTTGGCTTTTGACTAATTTGCCCTATGTGTACATGGTAGGTATATTAGCCTGTGCACACAATTCTGACAGGGACTGGTTTAAATGTTCTCTGTAAAACACTACAAATATCAGCAGAATTTATGGGATTATATAAGTAATGATGTTTAAACTAAATCTTAATAATAAAATTGATTTTATTTTAGTAGCCTATTGTGTACATGTCTGCAGTGAGCTGATTTTTTGGCATTACTGACACTTTTCTCACGTACTGTACATACAGTGCATTTTACAAAGACCCTGCCACGTTTCTCCTGTGCATATAATTTTGAAGCTTTGCAGCTGAAGTAACAATGTTTATTTGTTTAAGCCTCCAGTTCAGAAGGACTAAAAACAAATACAACATTGCCATCTAGTGTCTTGATGGATGAACTGTTTGGTCTTAGGGAACTAGATACTTAACTGAACAAAGTGTCAAATATTCATTGCTTAACTCATTTACTTTGTGTTTGTAAAGGTAGTTTGCGGTATTGGTTTAGTGTGGCCAGAAACCATACAGCAAGAAAAATGATGTGGTCTCAGCAATATGTATATGTATGCCTGCTGTGGAATTACTTTATTATGTTTACTCATTACTTTAGAACCATGATCTGTTGCTGCCTCAGAATGGTCAATATTTTAGGTTAAAGGATAAAACTGAATTATTATATCTGCTTATTCCATAACTCTGAAAATATTCAGAGACACTTTCCAATCCCCCTGTAATGAGAAGGCTGATTAAAGGCAGCAGGCTGAATTTCTGAAAGCACAACTTCCACATTAGACTAGACAGGCTTCAAGCAGTCAAAAACACAAAATCAGAAAAGCTGTAAAACCTATTTAGGTTATCATAACAAGGAAAGGTATTTTGCTTCTTTCCATAGAACAGAGACTGTTTCACCGCTGTGATTGTTGTTCAACCAGAAGTTGTAAATCACTGTGGAGTTGCACATGTCTCCAGGAGTTACTAACTAAAGCACCTGTGCACTTTATTTAATCATTTATTCAGGTTTCTCTCATACCTTCCATGTTGTGTGTGTGTATGTATATATAAATATATATATGTTAGGATAGAGAGATCATGTTAGTCCACAGATGCAAAGGAAACGAGTATTGCAATATTTTGTGATACCTCTTTTATTGGACTAACAGTCTTTTTAAATATACAAACTTTCAGATGGTTAATTCTCCCAAGAAGGAGGGAGAATTAACCCTC
>WMED01004725.1:7608-20341 GCA_019650415.1 Pipa parva
ATTGAGTGAAAGAACACCAAGAACCCTGCTGTGCGACCCTCAAATCTCTACTTTAATTTGACAAAGACAAATCCATGTATTCATGTCAGTATGTCTTGGGCAGCTGTTGTTTAAGGCCCTACAATTTTCAATTTTATTTATGTATTAATTGTTGCTATTAGTTGTACAATATTTAGGAATATATTCCCACTACAGGTGATATAGTGTCTGGCCCAGTGTAATAAAGTAGATGCCTTCAGACTGAAGCTGAATATGGTGCCTGGAATCTTTGTTAGGTTAATAAGGATTTAAAGTGCTATCCCTAAGAGTCTAAAGGGGGTTATTGACTAAAGTTCAAATTGTCTTGTAAATTCAAGACAATTTGGTGTAAATTCACCACTTCCCTATATTTGGGTATTTAGCAAACTGTGCGATGTGGTGAGTTCATCATCTAATGACAGTCACATACTACACAATAGACTGCTGATGTAGTTGCCAATGTGCTATTGGGAGTTCAGGGCAAATTTGACAGTCAAATTATCACTTTAGTCAATAACCCCCCCCAACTGTTCTGCATAGAAAGAGGGTAGAGTAGAAAGATGTAATGCGCCAGTCACCCCGGCTTTGTGATTTGAACCTTGACTCCCTGCTTGAAGGCATTATTCTGACCCGGGATTTGAACCCTGGACGTTCTTGATCTTTCCTCCATGCCACAGAGCCACTTATATGCTTTGATTCCTTTCAGTTACTAGTGTCTGTTTCCAGTCCAGCTCATTCCTATTTTCCCACCTTGCACAGGTGCCTTATATTATTGGATTTGTTTACTCCCATCTGGTAGCTTGTTACCAGCCAATCCCCATTAGGCTCTGCCTATAAATACTCTGCAGGCTGGTTATCTCATTGCATGATTATAGGTCTTGTTTCCTGAGTCCTGTTGTTATCCTGTTTTCGTGCTCCTGTTTTCATGCTCCAGGCTTTGTATTTCTCAGTTCTCTGAAGTTCCTTCCTACTCCTTCAGCACCACCAGTGGGTGGCTCCCCCAGGGGCTGCAACCTGGGGATTCCCTTGCCGCAAAGCCCAGTACCTCTTTGTGGGGGTTTAAAGGTGAAGACCAGGAATCCCTTAGACTCCACGCCTTGGATGGGGCCAGTGCTAAATCCACTGTGGTGTCTGGCAAATTCTAAATGATCCTGACAGCCTGTCAACTTCATCTGATCTCTGCCTTCCCTGAATTCTACAGACTATCCTTTACCTTGTATCCTAGAGTTCCCTCCTACTCCTCAGACTCTTGATATATACTGTACTTCACCAGGAGTCTCTGACCTGTGGACTTCACACAGCAATGTACACACCCCTTTGTAGGGGTTAATGTTGTAGACCGGGAGGTCCCTTAGACTTACCATCCTGAGTTCAGCCAGAGGCAGCCAACCTAATAGTAGAACATTTATTACAAGAAAACAAACATTAATCTCTAACATTTATTTTCAGTTTTTAAGAGACTGCATGTTTATCATCTCTGTTATCATCTCTCTAATTATATGTATACCTCTTGGACAAAGCACTGTATTCGTCAACTTGCCCTTTACTTTCAGATCCAGTTGGATCACTCATTAGGGCAGTGACGTGGTCTAGCACCCTGATGATAAATTCAGATGACAGAGCCTGAAAAGCTATCCAATTCCTCTTTAGGTAGGTAAACTGTTCCATGTATACCTCCTTTAGTTCCTGATCATGTTTCTGAAGTATGTATCTTTATCTGTAATAGACAAAAAGATTTTAAAAGATCCTTGTACTAGTGTAGGGGGAAAAGGTAAATTAGTATAAATTTTTTACAAAATATTGCTCCAAACAGTGTAGAAGTTTCCTCCACAGTGCCCCACACAGTGCAGCAGTATTCTTCATGGCTCAGCATTTTTTAAGCACCTCCTTGTCCTTAACCTCTCCCTTTCCCCACACTATGCTACCTGCATCCTTTTAAATTGGATTTTATATATAGCATTTTGTGTTTATAAAAGATAATGTACACCTTCTGTAATGTCTTCTCATTTAATATGGTTATAGAAATCCTTTGTGACTATTAAAATCCTTTCAAATGTATGTACAGTATGTATGTAGGGGCAGTTCTGGCCCTATTGATGCCCTGGGCGAACCACACTTTGACCTCCCCAACCGTGCGCCCTCCACTCACCTCCTCCAACGTTCCAGCGACGCACCTCCTCTAAGCGCTTCTCCACAGTGAGGTAAGTTGAATGCGACAGTGCTCCTTAGATGCTTCGGGTCTTGCCGAATACAGCCGACAAGACCCGAAGCAGCCAAGGAGCGCTGTCGCATTCATCTTACCTCATTGTGGAGAAGCGTTTAGAGGAGGTGCGTCACTGGAACGCTGGAGGAGGTGAGTTTAGCGATGGGCGATGTGGGAAACAGCGCCCCTCAAATAGATTGCGCCCTGGGCAGGCACCCACATTGCTCATCGGTAGAACCGGCCCTATATGTATGTATAATTTTATTTATAAAGCTCTACAAATTTGTGCAGCGCTTTACAATTCAACAATACAAATTTAATACAGACATGGGAAAAGTACATTAAAAAAATACAAGTATAATATCACAAGGATACTTCACTTTAAGTGCTAGGTTGAGGTTGACACAAGAGGTTGGAGGTTCCTACCCTGTAGAGCTTACAATCTAAATGGGAGGACTTACATACACATATAGAAGGGTAATAAGACAACAATGTACTGAAACACTGGTCAATAAATACAAATAAATAGGTCAATAACTACAGATATTATGCATGAACAATTAAAGATAAAATATATACCTAAAAATCAGTGATAAAAATCAGTGCTAGTTCCCCCAAAAGATAGGACTTCAGTTTGGTTTTAAAGGTGCAGAGGGAATTTTTCTGGCAAAGATAAAGGGGTATGGAAATGGGTTTAAGATGAGAAAGGGCAGAATTAGTATGTGGTATTACAAATACATATGTCTGCATACTCCTCCTTCTCACTATAAGAGTAACAGGTACACAGTCTCACATACTTCTCATTCAGCTTTGTCCTGTGCCAAAAAACTGCTTATCAGAACTCTGTATTGAGTGTTACTGTAGAAAATAGTGGTAATACTTTATATATATAAACTGGACTCATGTATGAAGAACTCATAATGAACAGAGCCTAATTAAGAGCACACAGGGCCTCTCTACATTTACAGTCATCTCTATAATGCCCCCAGTATAGTGCAGCAGTGTTTTGTAGCATATTTCTGCTTTTTTTGCTCCTTTTTCCCAAATTGTCCTGGCGTAATACTGCAGCAGTATCCCCATGTAATACCCACAATACTGTGCAACATTGGCTCTGATAAAAAAATGCACGCATGCACTCACACTCTCACACAAATACACACAAATCAAACATATACACATTTGTGTATAGTATATACACTCACTCATGGGCATGCAGGCAGGTGCTATAAAATGTAATCTGCACGGTGTTCTTGCATACAGCCACAGTAATCCCAGCAATACACACGTTGAGGTTAACTTATTTTCTCCTTTTTCTGGTAGACTGCTGCCAGTGCTGAAACAAGGTTTAATTGTGCCCTAGGCAAAAGTACCAAAATGTGAACCCCAACAGCAGTTCCCCCCCCCCCCCATTATGCCTCATACAGTGCAGCAGTTCCTTCCCTATAGTGTCCCATACAGTGAAACAGTTTCCCTCAAAGTGCCCCATACAGTGCAGCAGTATTCTACATGGCTCAGCTATTTTTAAGCTCTTCCTTGTCTTCAAACTCCCCCCCATACTGTGCTACCCCATTCTTTCCTGCTCCCCATATGGTGCTTTCCTTTGCGGAAAGTGACCTCCCAGGTTACGAGTACAACCCTCAAGTTAACCCCCCACTGGTGGCTGCTGGATATGACTCACTTGAATAACTGGTGGAGACTTGGATCAGTAGAGATAGCATTATTACTTGGAACACTGTAGATGTACTGAAACTAAGATCACCCCTGGGAAGACACTGAACCGAAACACACAGCACCTTTTAGAGCAATGTAGGACTGAAAATCCTCTCCTGGGATACAGTGGCCTGCTGCTGTAATGAAGTAGGTGCTGACAGTACTATGGCTGTGGTGCTGGCTCTGAAGAGACACTCAGGAGACACACAGAAGCTACAGATCCCTTTAAACACAATCAGAGATATAGGCAAGTCTGATCAAGCTGGAAGCACTCTCCCAAAACAGTGATTCATAGGTAGGTATCACCTTTAGGATATAGAGACTCGAGCACTGCAAAAAAGAAGTGCTTGATATTTAAATCTCCCCCGTTGATTGGTCAGAAGCCAGGAAGCGCTGGGCCAGTAAGGAGCCCAGCACTTGCTGGCACCACTGAGCTACCAGCATTGATTACGCTGTTGATTGAAGTGCTTAATAAAGGTATTTTAAACCTATGATGGGTTCTAGAAGCAGTGTTGCTAATTATCATTTGTAGAGATAAGGAACACCTCAGACAAGTTTTCATGGTGCAGAGAATATTAAAACCTTACATCATCATAAATCTATGGAGAAACAGTGATTTAACAGTAACTGCAACCAAGTCCAGCTCTGAGTGGTCCCAGACTCTATGCTGCAGATGCTCACCCACACAGTGATGTCTTTTACTTCACAGGCAGTATTATCACTCAGCATCGTGGGCAAACTCCCCCACACACAGATGGAAATAGCATTAAACCTTTATAAATACATATAGCAAAGACAATAAGACCCTTATATAAAGTAAAGAACAATTTCTCTTAAAACATTTCCACACAGAAAGCACTGATAAAGGGGGAGATAAAGTTTATATATCTTCTATCAAAATGTCTTATTCTAAACAATACTGCGCTGTTATGTGATTTTTTTATTTGTGTTTCCTTTATTTTTTATTCAGATGAAGTTCCCCTCACTTGGTCGTGACCACCACCATTTGTATGCACTTTCATTTTTATAAGCTTTCAATGCTGATCATTTTTAGACTATTATTTGGTGCTGCTCTTTGTATTGCCTTCTGGGCACCTTTGTCCAGTTGCCAATTCAGCATTAAAAGAACAAGTATCTACTGAATGATGGTAGACAGTGATTATATTCCACTCTAAGGTATGGCTTATCAACAATAAATCCAACTTCTTTAGTCTTTCTGTAATGTCTGTAAAAAAAAAAAAGACCCAGTATTTCCTAGTTCACTTCCTATGGAAAGTTAAAGAGGCTCTATAGTGCTGATATAACTGCACACATACATATAAGACATTCTTTATACTAAGCCAATTGCTGACACAAATAGTTAAAAAAATGTTTATGGAAGAAATAATACTTGCTGTTTTTTCCCTTAATTAGTTTTCCTGGGAGCTGACATTTTCCTCCCCTGCTCCCCCTCCTCTTTCTGTTCTGAAAGTCAGGTAACATGAGAAGAAAAATCTGCCTGACTGCTATTGGTTAAGCAGTGGCAGTGCTGGCTCTGCCATTAGGCAGAGTAGGCAAATGCTTTTACATTGTGCCGACCGGCTGGGAGGTTTGTGTTGTGGGCGGAGGAGATGTGGAGGGTGGGGGGGACAGCATGGAAGGGGGGGCGGGGGCGCCAATAGGGCCAGAGCCGGCTTTGAGCAGTGGGCTGACCATTTGGCCACATGAATTAAGTTGGAATGCAGGAGATTACAGAGGGAAAGTTGACTTGTGTACAGGTGTTAAGTAGTAAGTTGGGAAAAAATGTCCAGGGGAGGGTACCTTTTCATGGAAAACTAGCCAGTACATGTCACACACACACATTTCCTGGTGCGGGAGTTTATCAGTGCTGTGTAAACAATCATCCTGCGTCACATGAAACTGCTGGGGAGAAATGCTTCTCACTAAGGTATAGTATTTCATATCAAAAGATGTAATCTGACTGTAGTTCCCCTTTAAAAATAAACCTCCAACCCAAACTCCAGGAACTAAATTCACCAACACAGATTTCAAAACACCAAATTTGTAGAAAGTCTGATTATGCCCTAAAACACTGTGCCACTTCTCATTGTAAGTAATGGGACTGCAAATAAAGAGTATCACTGGACTTTTACCAGTGGAAAAAGTACAGCATTACACATTTTTTTGTAATTTTTGGCAGAAATGGAATATAGATTTTTGAATGAATATTAATGAGTTTAGCAGAGTGAAACAGAGTGTTGCAGGATCACTGTTGATATCCATTCTAATGATATGCTTGATAAGGATATCAAGCGCATTGCAGACAATTGTGCATGTTAGGTTGTGGAAGATTCCCAATAGGATGGCTTCTTTGAATTGGGAAGTGAATATATCAGAATTTTTTCCTTTTTGAGGTTGTGGAAGATCCCACCTAACCTATGAACTAAATAACCCTGGTCCACCATGTGTTTCAGCATAAGTGTACACCTCTATTACCATCAGTTACTGTACTGTGTAGACTAGAAAAAGGAGACCCCTCTGAAGGATAATAAACCATGCTTAAATGGCTAGCTTGGAAGTGAAATTATCAGAGGTCCCCCTGAAGTGAAACTGCTCATTAGCTATAGTGTTACATTAGTAAGACTGTATGCTGATAAGCACCCTCTTTTGTGTTGCTAAACAAAAGGCATTTTCACTAGACTCCATAGCAATGGTCATTGCTATTTGGTTGTGAACATTACATAAACCAGCCAGCATTTCAGATTGCAGATAGTTTGCTCTGCCCAAAATGTTTCCAAATCATGGTAGAGAAAGTCTAATAATTGCCTAATATTTTGTATTGCTCCTAATGCATACATAATGCGAACAGACAAAACTGACTCATCATTTTCTACTATTTCATACAAACCTTTCTATTAAGTAGAATATCTTTCCATCTAATATGCCCTAGTTATTAACCTTTGGATTTGAGTATCATAAAAGATCCATCTTTTTTTACTTTATTCTTCTATCCACTGAAATTATTGGATTCAGCCACTTTCCTTATTCGTTATAGATTAGGTTTGATTCAGAAATGGTTACAGACTAATTTGTCATATTTTTTGTAATCTCTTAACCAGCTCTGTGGATGAATAGATCATTATGTCCTGCCTGCTGTCTGTCCAGAGGCTGTTGTGTGTGCCTGTCCTCAGGGCCAGAATAGGGGTAGCCCACATAGGCAGTTGCTTTGGGTGTCACTGTAAGCTGCTAGGGAGTGGCACTTCTGGAAACATTACAACAAAAAAAAGCACTGTTTCCTGGCTCCCTTAGATTGCAGCCTTAAAGGAGAACTATAGTTATTAATTATGCTTACTTCATGTTGTCATCATACTACACTTAGAGGAGTTTCCTTTCTCCTCTTGTTTTTCTCTGTGTTCCTATATTATTGTCTCTGCAGGAATGGTTTCTTTGCATACTTACCTCATCGACTAAGTGTACTGCTGCTAGATCAGTATTCATCTTGTTGATAAACAGCCCAGAATCATGAGATGAATACATTGCAGCAGCAGGTTTCTTCCTGGTTATGTGAGTGACGTTGGTCCTCACATAGCACACCCCCCCCCCGCTCCCGAATTTTGCTGATTTTAACCAACTGAGCATGTGCAGATTGAAGACAATTAATCTGCACCTATTCTTTTGGTCTGTCAACAGTCTGAATAGATTTCAGTAAAGTACAGATGATTAAGTTGACCTGTTAGACTGTCATTTCTTGCCCTAATCCTTACATTTAATTTTTAAGTCCCACCCTTTTAGCAATGTATTTTGATTCAGTAATATTTAGGCACTTTTTTTCTTTTGATTGACTTACTGGCTACTGAATTTTGGTTAGCATTTAGCATTCCCTTTTTCTTTACCCCCAGCTTTGACCATCCTATAATTAGCTTTCTGACTTTGGCATTTGGTGCACACTAACCTACTGGCAGACTTTACTTTGGATCCCTCATAATTGCTGTCACTGTTGCCTTCTCATAGTGTGTTGATCTGTCAATACAAGCACCTGGAGTTCCTCAATGGAACTCTGAGCTAGGCCCCTAGCTTGCTTGTCTTTCTCTTTAAGAGCTACTAGTACTGTCAACTTATACTATATTTCAATGTCTAGATCCACTAAAACTATGCTGGTTCACCTGCTAGAACTTATGAAGCATTCCGGACCTTGTATAGTCTCTTCATTAAGTTAGTTTACTATTGTGTAATTGATTTCTCTGCTTTCTCAGATTTTGTCTATTATTTATATTCAGTCACTTTCAATCTAGGGGGTTATTCACTAAAGTCTGAATTGCTGCGTATAGGTGCGAATTCGCCAGATAAAGACAGTCTCAATAGGCTGCTACTATCGCAGTTGTGTCTTTATAATGAGAATATTGTCACAGTCACGACTTTATTATGGGAAAAATTGAAGCAATCTTAACGTTAAAAAATTGTCTTGACTTTACAATGGGGAAATTGTAGCATATTTACTATGGAAATCCACTGTTTATGAATTTGACAGTCAAATTCGCACCTTAATGAATAACCCCCTAGTCACTAGAGCTCTCCAAACGTAATATTTGCCAGTAGCGTCTTTCATATTGCATGTCACTCAGAGCATGGAATGTACTGTAGAATGCAGTATCATGCAATATCAGATGCCCCATTTCTTTTCCTCTTTTCTTGTTCAGATTACTACACATCTGAACTGCTCATCTAGTACATTAGTACATACTGTATAATATAATATTGTATGCCTTTTAAGAAAATATTAAGTAAACCTGGAAAATCAGACCAATAACATACTGCAAATCCAGGTCAAGTTAAGGCCATAATCAATAATGACTCAAAGTATTCGAGTGGATTCCCATGGCCATTTTGGCAATGTTGTCACTCACAAGTGCTTACTTCAATTGACCTGATCAGTGAGTATACAATTCCATTCTTGCACTGACCCACAAAACACTAAGGTCACAGCCTCAGGTTACAGGGGCAGACAGAACTGACATCAGTTCTTTAACAGAACATGTTTCATTTCTGAAACAATTCTCTATATGTGAAAATCAATAGCGAACAGAAGCTCCATTCATTAGGCACTGTAAGGTCTCTTTATAATTATAATACACATTCTGTAATCCTTCGGTCTATTCCCTAAAAGACATAATTGTCAGTGAATTTTTAAAAAAAGGAGTGTTTTGTTGCTCACTCTTGTTGCTTTCATCTCATTGTCAGTCACTACTTCTCATGTTAGACATAAGATGAAAAATGTGACCACAGTAAAGTGAAATATAGTGCTTGGTGGGAATAATGAACAGTCATGTTTTTATAATTGATAAATAAACACTAATGCTTGAGAGGGTAAAATGGATCATAAACTTAAACCTACTTATTCCTGAATGTTAAAACTTGTTATCTGAATGAAAACATCAGCCATGAAGCAACAGCACCAGAAACTCTATGTAAATTGTCTTGGTGAAGATGGTCAAGCACAAAATCCCTGAATTTACCACCTGCCTAGGGTCCACAATTACACCCATTAGGGAAGGTTGTCTTTAATGTGTGCTTTATCTGGATTCTGTTAATCTAATATCCAATGACATTTTAGTTCATTTAATTGGTCAACGAAGCTGGAAGATGGGTGACACTATAGTAGAACTATAATTTGACTGACAAGTTTTACATTTTTGAAATTGTCAACTTGCAGGTATGCAGGGGTCAGAGCAACTGTATGTCTGAAAGCTGCTGTGCATTTACCTTGCCTAGTGGAAACTTCAAGTGCTGCAGAGACTGACCATGGACAGGTCACTGACAAGGAAGCAGCCAGGGTACTTAGGCGAGTAATATTACTACATTGAAAATTGTTTGTTCTGAGATATTTATTTATGTTGCACAGAATATTGTTGTTTGATAACATTTAAGATATCTGTATTTCATGACACTGCAAAGTTTTAAACTGCCAAGTAACCTTATATATGCCTGTGGCTTCTGTGTCTTGTGTGACTTTCAGTTGTGTATATAGCCGGTGCCCTCTTTATAAAGTGGGGGTACATTGTTTTGTAAAGGGGCACATGCACAGAAAATGAATATGAAAAATAAAAAAAGCTAAAAAACTAACATACTTTACCAAATATTACATGTTCTTTAAAGGATTACTAAACTCTCTGGATTAAAATGAAGAAAATACATGTTTCTGGTTTTTAACCAAAATAGATTTTAGATAACAGCTTTTATAAGGCATTCCTGTAATACTTCCATTTCACAGTGTATCATAGACTATACTGATCAGAATGTTCACTGCAACTTATTGCAGCTGATTGAACAGACCCAATGCAAAGTCTACTCTAAAGTCTACTCCAAGGGCGAAATTGAATAAACTCGAAAAGACCCGATTTCCTTTTTTGAGTTTATTTCAGCAAGATCTCGGCTGTTTCTCATGGTAAATATTGATTTCTATTTATCAATATTTATTGATAGAAACTTTTCAATTTAGTTTTTCGCTGAAAAGGTAGCCATACTTTACCTTATATTACTTTACATTAGTAGTATGGCTACCTTTTCAGCGAAAAATTCAACTGAAAAACTCAATAGAAAAGTTTCTATTAGTAAATATTGATAGAAAAAAAACATATTTACCGCGAGAAACAGCCGAGATCCCACGAGAATAAATGCGAAAATACGAAATTGGGTCTTTTCGAGTTTATTCAATTTCACCCCAAGATGCGAGACAATGTGCCCTGTAGGGTAAAGAGCTGGGCTACCTTGTGTAAAATGGATTTTGTAAAGAAGATTTTACAATAGAAATGTATAACTGTATTATCTATATAAATAATTTGGCATAGTAACCAAGAGCTTAAGAAACTCAAAATGAACTAAAACGAATTAACTGTATCCATATTTTATTTGTGTTTCTTTAATATACAGATAGGTGTGAACAAAACATAAAGTGGGTTATTCACTAAGGTGCGAATTCGAGTGTCGAATTCGCGAACAGCGGATTCCCATAGCAAATCTGCTACAATTTCCCCAGTGTAAAGTCGTGACAATTTTTTAATGTTAAGATTGCAACAATTTTCCCATAATAAAATTGCGACAATATTCTCATTATAAAGACACAATTGCGACAGTAGCAGCCTATTGCGACTGTCTTTATCTGGCGAATTCGCACCTATACGCAACAATTTGGACTTTAGTGAATAACCCACAAAAATGGTAAAAGGTATTGCTATGTTCTGAATGTATAGATCTCAAGATTAATATAGTTACTCAAGCTCTTTTGTTTAGTATTGTAGACCAGCAATCCTTTGTAATGATCTTTAAAGACAGGGGATGCTTTTGAGAAGAGAAAATTTTATCGTTAACAGTATGAAACATTGTAACTTGTTCATTCCCATGATCTTGGACCAAAATGTTCTGGCAGTAATGCTCAAACATGCATCATAAAATAACAGAGTTTATCAACTGTCCTTTGCCAAATCATGTGGAGCAAAAATAAATTACTAATCTATAATTGTTTGTTCTATGTTCTTTTAAGTTTTCTGTTTCTGTATATATTGTAAGAGGAGAAGGCATATTTTGGTAAATTTCATCATATAAGCATTTTATCTTTTGTATTTCCAGCCGTTATTATTTCATTAATGACCAAGTTATCTATGGCTTTGTTTATTCTAGGAGAATACTGACCTCTTTTAGGAATGCTGCTGGGCTAGAAAGACCAGTTTCTTTGAAATTTAGGAACAGACAGATAGAATCATTCTTGCCATCTTTGAGAAACAAAGGAACATATTAAATTAAAAGGAGATTAGTTTGCAAATAGTTTACAATGAAGATTTTAGTCCTCTTTGACATCTGTACTCTTAGACCTACACAGTAGCCACAACCATGATTATATGTGAAATATATGAAAGTTGCTCCCATGTGTATGCACATCTGAAAAGAGATGGCTTCTGCGGCTTATATAGCCACAGATTCTAAGTAATAGGAAACTATATTAAAAAGCAAAGGACTTTTGCAGGGGACCCTCCTCTGTTATTTTATTTCTTAGTGAGGGAAAGCATTGGTGCTATGAGAAACCCCTTGGACTACAGTAGCAAGAAGATGATTTCCTTGATAGACAATGTGATGGGTTAAAATAGAAGTCTTTCTATTGGACTAGGACAGGGATCTCCTCTTTGCAGAGGAGGGAGCCATTTCTCTCCCTCCTCCACCGTTGCAAATTGCTCCTGGAGCCGCAAAGGGGAGGAGAGTTTACTGTCCCGATCACATGGCCTTTGACGTCCCATCACAAGAGATGTGGGAGGGCAGCTAGCTCGGAGCCGCACAGTGCGGTAAAAAGAGCCAAATGTGGCTCGCGAGCCCCGGTTTTCCAACTGCTGGACTGGGACATAGGTAAAGATCAATGCCATTGCAGATAACAGGGCTACTTCTGGGGTCAAAGCAGAAGAGAGCAGGTTTAAATGATTAATTTACAGGTATTGGAATTTTTGAAGGGACAGTCACCCAATGCTTTTGGTGCTAGGATCCCATCTCAGGCCCCTCATTCCACATTCAAGAAGGTGGTGCTGGATCTCAGGACAAGGAGACATCTAGTTTTTTTAGGTAGTGACATGGCTACTATACAGTTTTTTCTGTACATTTTAGGCCCCCTGCTCTTCTAACACCATTTGAATACAAGTGAAGGCAGCATCTGCCCTTCTCTAGATTATTGCTCCCAGCTAAAGGGTAACCACTGGTTGTGGGGTCAGTCTTGAAACCACTTGCTTTATAACATCCCCCTCTAACACCACAAGCACCCTGACAAACCCACTCCCAGGACCAGAG
>WMED01004726.1:9778-20340 GCA_019650415.1 Pipa parva
GGGGGGGGGGGATGGTTTGGGGTCCCTATTAATCTCTTCTTGGATTATGATCTTTAAAGGGTCGTTTTGTTTTCAATTCATATAAAGTTTTCATAGGATGCAAAAACTGCCCGTTGGGATGCTGAGAAAAGGCATGATTGTGTTTATACACCTGCAGCCTATAATGAAGGGGGTAGATCAAGGACAGATGTAACAGAGATAAAGTACAAGGTATATTGAGGCTGCTGAAAAGAGAGAATGGAAGTGCAGACCAGGTAATCAGACAGTGAAGACAAGTGAAGTTGAAAGGACCTAATTAAAAAACAGTGTAAACAGCTGGGTAGCGAGATTCAGAAAGTAGAAAGTAAAGTGTAAAAAACCTAATCCAGCATGTAGCTGAGCTGCCACATCTATTATTAACCTGCTGTTTTAGGCTTGTACAATTATTAAGTTAGGATCCTTGATGCCAGGACTGGAAACAAAATCAATAAGAGAAACGTAAGATACACCGTAAAGGTGAATTATTTCTGTATTTCATTTATTCTGTTGGGTTAAATCAGGATACCCAATCTACAGCCTTCTAGCAGCGACCGAATAAGAACGGCACCCTCTGATATTGGTCTTGCAGAGGATTCTGGGAGTTGCAGTTGAACCTGTGCTGAGCTGAAGGGGACTAAATAAAGTTGAAAGTAAAGTTAAACATACCTGTAAAATCTTTCTTTTGACAATAAAGCTCAATTTATAATATACAGTGCGTACGAAAGCTATTACAATGATGTGACCATTGCAACTAGTTTGTTGTTTCCATGCAGTTAAAGTGGAATTTTAATTGTATTCAGTGGACAGAGAGAGAAAAAACATAATCATTGTCTAAGATGCACTTATCAGATTTGATTACTAAAACTGTATATCCCATAGTAAATATAGAAAGGTGACAGTGTATCAAAAGAAAAAATAGAAAATGGAGATTACTGAACTGTGAAATGAAGATTATTGCTTGGATGCTAATCCATTCCAAGCTAAAATAGCCTGAAGCAAACTATAGTTCAGAGCATGGAAAGCTTGATGTAGCAAACAGTTGCCATGTTCTCCAGCTGAACTGTGGTTGGCTGCTGCCAGCAATATCTAGAGAGCCACAGGCTAGCTAAGCCTGGGTTAGAGAACTCATCACTACCTGACAGAATAGGGTCATTGGTTTTTTTTTTGTTGCCCTGTTATAAATGACATGTTGTCCCTTTAAATCACATCAGGGTCTATATTTCATTTAGTAAAATGTGTCCATAATGTTGTTGGAATCCACTGGAAAATATTTGTCATGAGGGCTGGTCTTTAATGATGACAGTACAAGATGGCACCTATATTAATGGCTTCCCATTCTAAGGTTTAAACATTAAAGGGCCATTTATTGTTTATGAACGTTAGACCTAAAAACTAAAATGGGGAACTTCTCATGAGTGGAAGGGTTTGGACTTTGTCTCTCAACTACTTCAGTAAGGCACATTTTTACATTCATTTAATTTTATGTAATGTTCTGTAGGGAATTAATGTTAATGGATATACATGGAGTACATGAAATGGTCACTTTCCTGGCTAGAAACACAGACATCTGTTTGTGTAATTGTTTGGACAATGATTTATAGAAGATTGCTAGAAGTATGAGAAAAAAAACAAGAATGGGACTGGTTAAATGTGTAGTAAGGGCAGCCATGTGCTCCAGTGCCCTGGTGGATCTTCTGCCCAGAATGTAGTGACAGTTTTGGTTATTTGCCACGTAATCTGTCTGGAACTTTCTGATACCTGGTGCTCTGGTAACAGATGCCTTGCATAGAAACCACATACATGGATCAAAAACCTATGTATCAATAAGCATTAATGTTTAGTTACACAATCTCACAATCTTGCACCAGGAATTATGCAACCATTCACTCTGGAATAGCAACTCTGGCCAGTGACATTCATTTATAGTGAATTTTAATATTACAAAGATAAACTTCTTGTAATCTGGTGATTTGGGCATATTCACCAGATTTTTAAATACCCCCTTTTTACATCTAGTTTATTTTTCTTACAGTAAATTTTGCATTAAACCTGTAGCATGTATTCTTTGCCTAAGCAATCTATACCCATCTTGCTGCAAATCTACATATTTTGAAGCAATGTAAAATCAGAGCATCTATTTATATACAATCGATTTTTTTTACATTTTTTTTTTTTGGAAATGTAAATGTCTGGGTATAGCATTTTCTGTACATGAATACAGAACACACACAGCCATGATTTTGTAGCTACTGAGAAAATGACCTATTTTTTTAGTGCATTCTAAATTCTCTGTATTAATATATGAAATATTTCATTAATCTAGACGATAATGGTCTGTGCAAGTCAAATTAAGTGTACCAAAGGATGGCAATGCATTATTGTGTTATGACTTTTATTATTTATTGTTATGTAATAAAATGTATTAAAAAAATTCTGTATATATTTAGGCAGCGTCATTATAAGGTTCCTTAGTGATTCTTTTATCCATACAGAGTTAATGGATAAATTCCACCCTTTGAGCAATATATGAACAGATGGCAATCCATTAAGAATCAGAAAATTATAATATCTCCATAATGGCTTAATAAAATACACTGGGCATCCAATATTGTTGCATGTTTTATCCAAAACAAAACAGCCCATAAGAATATAAATATAAAACGATGTAGATGGGGGAACCATTAGGGAAAACTAGTTCTTCAGAGTGCAGTTATTTCACTGTCCCTAACACAGTTACATTACAATGCATGTTGAATTTATGGTACACAACTGATGAATATAACAATACATTGTTTAAAATGGATTAAATGCAGGTGACTATAATAGGGGGATATTTAGAAAAACTGAACTATTTGAAAGAATATTTTAAAAAGTAAGGAGTAGTTTGACTGAACATACCAGGAGCCCAATTCATTTGAAAACAAAATGCTGGATCGGTTCTAGGTGGACATGTAAGCTATTGGGTCAAAGCAATAAGAATTCATTAGTAAGAAAGTAGGAATACATTAAAGGACCAGTCATACAAAAAAAAAATTCCATTTGGATTAGAATGGCAGTTATTCAAATACTGCACTTGCAAAAGTGTTAACATGAATAAATGCACAAAAATGGACTAAGTCGTATTAGTCCAGCTGAATAATTAAAAAGATGAACACTCATAGGCTAAAGTTATTAAACTCGGAAAGACTACTCTGGGTCTTTCCAAGTTTACCGAGAGAAATCTCGCATTGTTGTCGCGAGATTTTTCAAGATCGAGTTTTTCTATCTCTATTTTTTTTTTAATTTCTTTTTGATGGAAGGGTATCCATCATTTACATTAGTAGCATGGCTGCCTTTCCATAAAAATTTTTGAAAAATTCGTTCTTAAGATCTCAAAAGAAATGTCGCGAGAGCATTGCGAGATTTCTCTGGGTAAGCTCGGAAAGGCCCAGAGCAGTCTTTCCGAGTTTAATAACTTTTGACCATAGACATTAAACATATTACAAACTGTGTATCCTTTAGTACTGCTCTGAGCTGAAGAAAAGGGGATATCTCTCTCGAAAGCTTGTCTTAAATAATGAACTGTTAGTCCAAATAAAGTATCATAAAATACTACAGTACTCGTCTTTAAAATGAACATACTGTATGAGACTGGAAGGAAGCAGCAGTGGGATACCCCCAAATAGGAGAAATAATCCTAAGCTACAAGAAACCAGGTAAAAATGGCTGAAAAGGGAAAAAGCCTAACTGCTAGTAATTTTAATTATCCAGTATTTATTCCTAATTTATTCGGATTGAATATTAAGTTTAGAAATAGGAAAGGAACATAGAGGAATATAAACATATAGTTATTTTGCTTCAGTCCCTGATCAGAGTAGTCCTTCTGGACCTAGAGTACACTAAGGGTGAAATTTTAACAAAGTCGAAAAAAACATTTGCGCTTTTCCAAATTTAATAACTTGGGAGAATGCTTTGAAGTTTCTCCCGGTAAGTATCGTGAGATTTGCATCGTGCGATACTTGCTGTGAGAAACTTTTTTTATTGGATATATAAATGGAAAGGTAGCTATACAGCATGGCTACCTTTCCATGAATATATTTAATTGAAAAAAGTTTGTCACGGTAAGTATCGCACGAGTCAAATCTCACGATACTTACCGGGTGAAACTTCAAAGCCTTCTCCTGATTATTCGGAAAAGCTGAAAAGGCAATTCTGACTTTAATAAACTTGGACCTCGCATGTGCAATGTCTGTAGTGCAGAAAAATATGGAGTCAAAGAAGTGACAACTTCATAGGCATGGACTGTTCACCACCTAGGGCTACTGTGTTCAGCATCCTCTCTGCATAAGTTTGAATAGTCTTTGAAGTATATTGAATTTGGCATATTGCAGGCACGCGTTTGGATAAAACTATTCTATATCCACACAAAACACTTTATTCATCTTTTACATTCATTTTAAAATGATCATATAGTAGCTATAACTGACGCTTCCCATTGCAGGAAATGAATTGAAGAAAAGTGATGTCCTTTATACATGTTTAGACCAGCGGTTTTCAACCTGTGGGTCATGACCCCATTGGGGTCAAATGACGATTTGTCAGGGGTCACCTAAGATCAATGGAAATTTAGTGACTGAATGGGGTCGTCAAATAATAATTAATGAATGGGGTTCACCAAATGTATTTATGTATAATTGTATGTATAATTTTATTTATAAAGCGCCACAAACATACGCAATGCTGTGCAGTTCAGTAATAAAAATAAAACACAGACATGGAAAAAGTGCATTAAACAATACAAGTATAAGATAACAATTGACCTCGCAACACTGTGGGTGAATGATTGTGTAGTGTGGTGAATTCACTCTTTGCTAAATAATCCCTTAAAGGGGAACTATAGTCAGATTACATCTTTACATATGCAGTATTATACCTTAGTGAGAAGCGTTTCTCCCCAGTAGTTGTTTCATGTGACACAGAATGATTGAGTAGGCAGCACTGATAAACTCCTGCACCAGGAAATGTGTGTGTGACATATACTGGACAGTTTTCCATTAAAAGGTACCTCCCCTGGACATTTTTACCCTACTTACTACTTAGCAGATGAGCACAAGTTATCTTTCCCTCTGTCATCTCCTGTAAACAAGCTTAATTTATGTTGTCAAAAGGTCACCACACTGCTTAACCAATAGCAGTCAGGCATTTTTTTCTTCTCACGTTGCCTGACTTGCAGAACAGGAGGGGAAGCGGGGGGAAGGAAAATGTCAGCTCTCGGGAAAGCTAATTAAGGAAAGCAAACTGCAAGTATTATTTCTTCCCTAAATGTTTTTTTTAACTATTAGTGTCAGCAACTGGCTTAGTATAAAGGAGTTTTATATCTATGTGTGCAGTTATATCAGCATTATAGTGCCCCTTTAAGGGTTTTGTTTTCATTTATTGTTATAAAAGCAAACACCTTTAATATATTTCATGCCAAGAATTAAAGGGTTCAGATACATGCTGTAGACTGCACTGGATTTTATGCAGCCCTGCAGTGCACATGAGAACTAAATTATAGGAATGTTTGGTGTTAACAGAGTAGCATTGCCTAAACATACTGTTTTAGCTGTCTGCAGGGAAAGACTGGCCCACCAGTGCACCAAAGGATCCTCCAGTGGTCCCCAGTATTTGGGGGCCCTGGCCTTGTGCCAAAAAGGATTTGCAGATTTTTAGCTATCTTTAATTGCTCTAACAATTGGGCAGTTGATTCTTCAGTAATGTCCTGCAAAACTTATCATTTGTTATGATAGTTCTGGTCTACATAACAACTTTTGCTAGTAGGCTGTGGACCCTTGCAATAAGCTTCTCTTTTGTGCCCAAGATGACTCAGTCTGACCCAGGCTACATGGTAATCAATTTTGCTGACTGCCACTAAAGCAGTATAAAACAAGAATTGTAAATGAGCAGTTTAGCATATTACTTGATATATATAAGACAACATTAGCTTTAAGGGAGAAGTAAAGTGCTTGAATGTCTAGGGGTGAGGGAGTCTGGGGAGTGTAGATATATTTATCAATGTATGTCTTTTGTACCGCACTGCCTCCTCCTTCTTGCTCTGGCCACACTCCATCATGAAGGTTCCAGTGTCACAATCCCTCTACAGCTTTGCCACCTCTCTTTCATCACCAATGCAAGCATTCGCAGAAGCAGTACAAGGTCATAATACAGCTATTGTGCATGCGTGCACTGGGGGTTGAGCGAAGACAGGAAGTACTGTCTGGATAGTGAATTTAGTTCTATTATAAAATAGAGAGAATATCTATGAAATATCTAATGTAGGGGTTTGAGTATATTTTAGTATGTCCTTACATTCACGTTTCCTTTTTGAAAGGAGAATGTTTGAATTTATGCAAATCTAAAAAAATTACAGATTTACACCACATAACGTGAAAACCATGCTCTCATACTGGAATTACTTTAGATCAGTGGTTGGCAAAGTGTGGCTCGCGAGCCATTTGCGGCTCTTTAGCCGCCTTGTTGTGGCTTGGAGCACACTGCCCAAGCCCTGCCCACAACCGCTGACAGCTCTTCTGATTGGCCATCAGTGGTCATGTGGCCAGAAGAGGGCACACTTCCCTCCTCCAACGGCCCTCCGCTGGAGGAGGTAGTGAAATGGCTCCCTCCTCAAACAACTTTGCCAACCCCTGGTTTAGATGAATGCTTCAAACTATAAACACTACAACCCTCTTGATATCCTACTCATGTTATCAGTGTAATACAGCGGTTACTCCGGTCCCAGGATTTGAACCCTGGATGTCGCATCTGCAGGTGGTGATCTTACATACTTATATGGAGCCGCCTGAGGTTTCATGCCTTTTGGTTTTCTAGTGCTTGATTTCAGCCCTGCTATATTCTGTTTTCCCACCTTGTACAGGTGATTCAAATAAGTATTTTCATTTACTCCAATCTGGAAGCTGTTTGCCAGCCAATCCCCATTAGGCACTTGGTGTATATATACTCTGCAGGCTGGCTGTCTCATTGCCTGATTATAGGCCTTGTTTTCTTGTATCCTGCATCCTGATCCTGCTGCATTCTTGCTACTCAGTGTGATTCCTGGTTTAACTGTGGGTATCCTGTTCTCCCTGGAGAGTTTTCTGCCGCTACCAGGGATTACCCTTGCGGAACAGGCCATTCCTCCTTTTGGGGGTTAAGGGTGAAGACCGGGGATCCCTTAGACTCCGCACCTAGGATGGAAGGCCAGCGCTAAATCCACTGTGGTTCTCTGCAAACCCCAAGTTAACCTTACAATCAGAAAGCCAGTGGATGTCTATCTGGTTTTTTATTGGTAGCCCTTAATGTATTAGGAGTAATGCCTGTTATTATAATAAATTATATGTGAAGAATATTGATAGCAGACAGAATGGATAAATAGTAAATTCAGATAAGTGAGGGACATCATTTATATAACTGGTAGAATGGACCAACACCTGACTTTGATTACCATGATAACCCCATGTGACACACAGTTACCAGATGTCTATCTTTCCTAGCAACCTACTAGGTAACAACAAAACATAGTAAGACATATCCTATTATTAACAATAATAAAAGATAACAATTTACTATGGCTTTTGATATCTTACACATGTTATCAGATAACAATACCAGTTGGGGTATATCTGGTTTAATTGCAGGCATAACTGCCATTTGGAGTTTAGGAATAGTATCTGCAATAGCATTACCTACTTGATGTAATATAGTGACCAGAGAATAATTTGCACCTTTTTACAAAAGTCTAACTAATTTATAGGTCTAATGGAATTCATAAGTAAGACTATCTGGGCAAATCTGTTAGGGCTAATGCCAAATAAAGGGCTATATATGAATTCTTGCAAACAAAATAACAGACATTTAGGGGGGAATTCAGCAAGCTCCAAAGTGAGGTGAACACTACGCGCCTCATTTCGGAGCTTGCTGAATAACCCCCTTAATCATTTAACAAATATATCACCAGAATTTTAGATTTCCCAGATACGCATATTTTCGCTTCAATGATATTTTGGCCAATGCTCATTAGGAACAAGAATAATGAAAACATTAATTACAACAAAATAAAATAAAAGACTACTCATGAAACAATTCTTAGAATTTCCTATGTACGTCATAGAAATGTATGAGAATGGATCATAGACAGGAACCCACTTACCACTGAACAGAATTACCAGAAAATTTGAAGAAATCAGAACATATACCAACCTATACCCAAAAAGAAAAACTGGAACACTGCTGGTATTTTTATGTATTAATAACAAGAATATGTATGGAACCTTGGCTGTATTACAATATAATGTTACCTAAGCTGTTATCATCCTGTCTTCTCATGAAGCAAATAAACAGTTTCTTCTCTACTCAACATGAAACCGGTCGTGTCACCAGTTTCATTCATGGACATGCGCAAGAAATCAATGCATTTTGCATAGAATAAAGTAGTAAATGTAATATCGGGGATCATTTTGCTGAAAATCTCATTGTCATCATTTACCTGTGACTATAGAAGGACGTAATAACAAAAGGGTAATGGATTCAGAAGGTTTCCTTACCTTGACTGTTTATAAAAAAAAAAATCTCATGTTGTCTACTGATAAAAATATTTCAGGAAAGGTAGAGCAAATGTAAATTTATAAAAATAAATTCCAGAGAAACGGAGAAACTAGTTTTTAGAACAATTAGGGAGAAAATTAAGGAGAAAGACCCAGTATGTGCTGGACCTCGAGACCTCGTGTCTGCTAATGGTCTCCTCAGGAAATGATGTAAGATATCATTCAGTAGGGATACAATCACAGGATCTTCATAAGAAGATATGTCAGTTGAGTGTAGTTGACATTTGCTAAAATAATTTTAATGATCCCTCAATAACTCATGAAATGCTCAAGGGAAAACATTTGGAAATGATCTTGTGTTTTTTACATTAACAAAAATATCTGCTTGCTGGGGGATCCAATTGAATACAGTCTATGAAAAAAAACAGAATTTGCTACCAAAGGAGACTGCTTATACTACAACGCTAAACTACAAGGGAAGGAGTCTCCAGGTATTGTATGATCCATATTTATGTGAGTTTACAGCGAGAACTCAAACTAACTCATTGAACTGTCTTCAAAGGATAAAATACAGGATGGTTTGTTGGAGCCAAAAAATACAGTTCCCACGATCAGCCAAGGAACATTGTAATTCAGACAGCTTGCTCCATCAAGAAACCCCTTAGTAAAGGACAAAGTCACGGTTAGGTATGATTAGGTTTATACTTTATATTATTGGGAGGTATTGAGGAAAACTGTCTTTTCCATTCTTTATATACAACACTGAAAATTGTGGCAGGACAAGCACAGTCTTTTAACAGAATGGCAATCTGCAGCAAACACTGGAAATACTGTATCTAATTGCTCCTCCTGCATTGCCAATAAGTGAATTGAGATATAATTACACAGTGAGAGGTACAGTGAGATTTCCCATTCCAAGCAATGACCTCACATCACTGGCAATGTTATGACATATGCTTCTCAATAATAAACTAAGAAAAAACAATAATAAATGCAGAGAGCTGACAGATTGTGAATATCCACTTTAATACTGTCCCTGGATTGAGTAACATACGGTCTAAAGTTAAATTTATTGTTTGGTTGACGTATTTTCCACTAACTCTACTAGAATTAAACAGAAATGTGTTTTGAACTGAAAAGTCCATCCCAATGAACCGCAGTGAGAATAACCACACAGGAGGGTTATTTATTAATGTCCGAATTGTTGCGTATAGGTGTGAATTCGCCAGATAAAGACAGTCGCAATAGGCTGCTACTGTCGCAGTCGCGTCTTTATTATGGGAAAATTATCGCAAATTTAACTTTAAAAATTGTTGAGACTTTACAATGGGAAAATTGTCACAGTCACAGATTTGCCGTGGGAATCCGCTGTTTGCGAATTCGACAGTCGAATTCGCACCTTAGTGAATAACCCCCTTGGAATTGGGTTTATGATTTAAGATGATAGTAATGCACCAATAGATAATCTTCAGTGCTATTTTCTAATATAGGCGCTTTGTATAATTTCTATTATATTTTCTTTTTCATTTTTACTGAAGTTTTACTAATGTTTCTCTGTAAGCCTGGTTTGTTATCACTTTGTACGTACAGAGGGAAATGTATCAAGTGGCATTAACGTATTTATTAGCAATCTGCGTATATTTATTATTACTTTGTGTATGGTTGGGGCAAAATGTATTAAAATTGGTAAATTACCGATATTGTAATATTGGAA
This sequence comes from Pipa parva, assembly GCA_019650415.1. Taxonomy (NCBI): domain Eukaryota; kingdom Metazoa; phylum Chordata; class Amphibia; order Anura; family Pipidae; genus Pipa; species Pipa parva. The sequence goes on from WMED01004726.1 coordinate 20,069, forward strand.
TTTTACCTTTATCAATATCGCGATATCGGAATTTTACCAATATCGATATTGTGATATTGGTAACATTCCAATATTGATGGTATTGATATAGCGATATCGGTAAAAACCCATTCGATATCGCAATATCAATGCTATCGCTTTAAATCAATTTTGCTCTTGGACACAAATGGGAATTGTTAACATTTTTTTAAACAGAGTAATTACTGTATATGCTCGTGTATAAGTCGAGAAATTTAGGTTAAAAAAAATCATTTAAAACCATATTCTCGACT
>WMED01004727.1:0-20340 GCA_019650415.1 Pipa parva
TATTTTATTTAAAGAAGTAAACATTAAGTAACAGTTGATTGATACTAAATTTTGCATTTTTTAATTGTTCTTAAGGGAAGTGTGATTGCAAGGAGCAAGTTTTGGGAAAACCTGAGGTGTTTTGTGCTATGAAATACTCATACGGTGAGTTTACAGAAAATTCAGCAGGTTTCAGTTGTCAGGTCTGTCTGTCTGCCTGCCTGCCTCTCTATATCTATCTGTGTCTGTCTGTCTGCCTCTCTATATCTATCTGTGTCTGTCTGCCTGCCTCTCTATATCTATCTCTGTCTGTCTGCCTCTCTATCTGTATCTGTCTGTCTGCCTGCCTCTCTATATCTATAGTAATTTATACAAAAATAAAATTAGATTACCGCAGTATCGAAAATTCGACATTGCAATATTTAATTTTTCCGATATCGTATTTTCAGTATTCGATCGAAACTTTTCAATCTGTTTATGTAAAATCCATACTATCGGTAATTTTCAACTGAAAATTTTGATATCGTGATATCGAATTTTCGATAATTTTCTAATTTCTCAAATGGCCTTTTCGACTTTATTAAATCTCGCCCTTAAAGAGTCAGTTCTGGTTATTTGAAAATATGCGATCAATTGCACGAGAGAGTGCAGGCATTTCCCACACATACCGTGCAGTGCAAAGAAACAGTGTTCCACTCCTTTCATATTTACCATCTGTGCACCTATTTCTTTTCCGCAAGATCAAGCGATGACTATTTACCCAGCCAACATGTTAAAAATGATTATCAGATGTTCCTACTGCCTGACAACAACAGAGATACTGAAGCTTACAACTGTAAATAAACATCACTGTGGAAATCTTACTTCAATGTTTACTTGCCTTGTAGGAGAGCGCTAGCTGCATTTAACCGAAAGTGAAATATGTGCTAATGCTATCATCAGCCATCTTGGTCTTGTATTGTAAAGGATAAAGGCTGGTAAACTGTACAGATTATGTAACAGTTACCCAGGATCCCCTGTTTAAGGTATAAGTTTTCCTAGCAGGGATAAACTCTTGCTAGGCCTGCTGTTTAGATCCCGCCACCCTCCAACTCCTTTAACCCCTTCTTATAATCATATAGACAAAGCTCCCTGTGCTTTTGCATGGTCTGCTCATTGCTAGAAATATGGTTCCTTCACAGGCAAAGATAGGCTGTGTTTGTCTCCGCTCTCATAAACTGTGTGTTTGCTATGTAAAAGTGTAAGACATTTATAGGTGAAATTTATTAAACTCTGTAAAGCCTGATTTAGCTTTTCTGAGTTTATCCCAAGAACCTCTCGGTTGTTTGTGCGGTAAAAATCGCTCAATGTTTTTCGATCGAGTTTTTCTATCTCGATTTTTAAATGTAAAGGTAGCTATAATACTAATGTAAAGTATGGGTACCTCTCCATCGAAAAACTTGAACGAAAAGTTTCGGTCGGTAAATACTGAATGAAAACATCGAGTGATTTTTACCGTAGCTGAGATGTTCTTGGGATAAACTCGGAAAAGTGAAATCGTTTTTTTCCGAGTTTAATAAATTTCGCTCTCAGTACGCTTGCTTGTGTTGCCAAGTGGGAGTCGCAAACACTCTGTAATTGATTTCTTTATTGCATACCTATCCGTCTGTAACACAGTCTTTAGCAAAATGTTGGTTATAATGTGTAGTTTTAAAAATATATATTGCTGCAAAATGATGCAGTGTATCTGAAATGGTGTCATTTAATTTCTCATAGTATCAGATCAGAATAGAAATACTTATTAATACTAGTACAATCTGCAGTGCTAAATGGATTCAGTTTCTCCAACTACAGTTTTTTATATGCTCCAGCTGCCCTACTCGCAACATCTCTGTAATCCTTCAAAGGGATCTGTCAGTGTAATATACACACATCCACAAAATGAAATGGATCCTGTACTGGATGTTGAATGATTTTTACAAATAGTATTTGTATAGTTAAAATGTTGTTTTTTTTAACTGTTCTTCTCCTATCAAACAATGTATTCTCTCTTTGAAACCAATCAATCTCACAGTCATTTTAAAACACTGATTGGAGAAAGATGGACTGCATTCCAGTATGTGACAGACTGACAGCGCAATTGATTTGGTTCTATGAGAAAAAACAGCGTTTGACAAAACTAAAAGGTAAAACTAACAAAGACTGTGAAAATCATTTAACATCCACTATAGTTTGGGGGATGTGTGATGTACTGACAGTTCCCCTTTAATCTTTGGGTCCAGCTGGGACTGAAGTTACTGCTCAATAAACTGAATAATTGTAACTGCCCATCACTTTATATATTTCTAGCAGTTAGGGGGAGGGAGTGCAGCCCAGCAAAAGGTGTAATAAAGTCCTCAGGGAACATAACTGAAGACCCATACAGTGCTGGCCAAAAGTATTGGCACCCCTGCAATTCTGTCAGATAATACTCAGTTTAGTCCAGAAAATGATTGCAATCACAAATGCTTTGGTAATAATATCTTCATTTATTTTGCTTGCAATGAAAAAACACAAAAGAGAATGAAAAAAAAAGTCAAATCATTGATCATTTTACACAAAACATTAAATATGGTCCGGATAAAACTATTGGCACCCTCAGCCTAATACTTGGTAGCACAACCTTTAGACAAAATAACTGCGAACAACCGCTTCCGGTAACCATCAGTGAGTTTCTTACAATGCTCTGCTGGAATTTTAGACCATTCTTCTTTGGCAAATTGCTCCTGGTCCCTGGGATTTGAAGGGTGCCTTCTCCAAACTGCCATTTTGAGATCTCTCCACAGGTGTTCTATGGGATTCAGGTCTGGACTCATTGCTGGCCACTTTAGAAGTCTCCAGTGCTTTCTCTCAAACCATTTTCTAGTGCTTTTTGAAGTGTGTTTTGGGTCATTGTCCTGCTGGAAGACCCATGACCTCTGATCAAGACCCACACTGGGCCCTACATTATGCTGCAAAATTTGTTGGTAGTCTTCAGATTTCATAATGCAATGCACACGGTCAAGCAGTCCAGTGCCAGAGGCAGCAAAGCAACTCCAAAACATCAGGAAACCTCCACCATATTTGACTGTAGGGACTGTGTTCTTTTCTTTGATGTTTTATGTTGATGCCTTTTCCCAAAAAGCTCTACTTTTGTCTCATCTGACCAGAGAACATCTTTCAAAAAGTTTTTGGCTTTCTCAAGTAAGTTTTGGCAAACTCCAGCCTGGTTTTTTTATGTCTCTGGGTCAGAAGTGGGGTCTTCCTGGGTATCCTACCATAGAGTCCCTTTTCATTCAGATGCCGACGGATAGTACGGGTTGACACTGTTGTACCCTCGGACTGCAGGGCAGCTAGAACTTGTTTGGATGTTAGTCGAGGTTCTTTAGCCACCATCCGCACAATCTTTAGTTGAAATCTCTCGTCAATTTTTCTTTTCCGTCCTCATCTAGGGAGGTTAGCCACGGTGCCATGGGCTTTAAACTTCTTGGTGACACTGCGCATGGTAGACACAGGAACATTCAAGTCTTTGGAGATGGACTTGTAGCCTTGACATTGCTCATGCTTCCTCACAATTTTGCTTCTCAAGTCCTCAGACAGTTCTTTGGTCTTCTTTCTTCTCTCCATGCTCAATGTGGTACACACAAGGACACAGGACAGAGATTGAGTCAACTTAAATCCATTTCAACTGGCTGCAAGTGTGATTTAGTTATTGCCACCACCTGTTATGTGCCACAGGTAAGTAACAGGTGCTGTTAATTACACAAATTAGAGAAGCATCACATGATTTTTCTAAGGGTGCCAATACGTTTGTGCACCCCCTTTTTTATGTTTCATGTGGAATTATATCCAATTTGGCTTTTTGACAATTCTTTTTGTGGTTTTCCATTGAAGACAAATTAAATGAAGAGATTAATACCAAAGCATTTGTGATTGCAATCATTTTCTGGAAGAAATTGAGTATTATCTGACAGAATTGCAGGAGTGCCAATACTTTTGGCCAGCACTGTACATATCCTGCTGCATCTGTTTGCTGATGCTTAAAGGAATCACTTCTCCACCATGATTTTGACAGCAGAAGCATTATTACTATGACATGCATATGTGTGCAGCAGTGCAGTTGCAATCAAAATCATTACACTTGCAATCACTGATTGTGAAAGGCAGTGACGCTGGCTGGCATTAATGTCAGGAGAAGAGAAGCAATTCTTTCAAACTACAGCCAGCAGATTCAGTAGAATATATAGATCAGTAGGATTTTCTCTACAGTTGTAAGCCAAAACAGGGCTTTTTAGGTGTAAGTTCTCCTTTTAACTAGAATTCTTTGATGTGAAAGAAACCCTCCTTCTGGGTAAGGTACATTATCATTGCAGAATCCACTCTTAGTAAATTAATGAAATGATTTTGATCACAGGCATTTCATTGTTACCAAGGATGCTTAACTGTAGGGCATCATTTTACAAAGTGGGTGCTCCCATTGCGTTTGGATATTTTCTATATTCTAACTGTGACTTTTTTCTTCCCTGGTAGTAGTAAAAGTGAAGATTTTATCAGCCCATGACAAAGGTTCACATGCAGAAGTTTATGTGAAGATTAAAAAGGTATTAAAAATGACAAAGTTGAAGATTCTTCGTGGAAAGAGAACACTGTATCCTGAATCTTGGACAAATAGGGGTTGCACATGCCCAATCCTGAATCCCGGTAAATTTTTATCGTTGCAGTTTTGTATTTAAACAGAGATAATTAAAGCACAGTTTCACAATCTTACACTGTCTGCATAACTAATTCCTTATGCTTAATTAATGAGGTGCAGCCCCATATATTTTGGCAATTGTAGAAGAATTTAGTTATGTGCAACATTTCTGGGCAGGGCCAGTTTTAGAGACATTGAAACGTTAGGTAGAACAGCAAGCGGGGCTGCATGTATCTGTTTGTAGAATGGGCCCCCTTAGGTAGCAGGGATCATAGTTAATTGCCCAATTTGCACCCCCCTAAAATCAGTCGATTCTGCAACTAACCCCCCCTCAGAAATGTTGCTTATAGAGAATAGATTAGATTTATATTCACTGAGAGTGTACAAGTACACACCAGTGAGCCAGCGAAAAGCATATTTACAGCATTTACAATAGGATACACAGGTTTATATTGCATCACAGAGCAAAGATAAAACATGATTATATCATAATATAATACAATATAATATAAATAATACATAGTATTTATATAGGCTTATGGGGGTATGAGTTGCCTCTGGCAAGAAACTGTTCCTAAACCTACTTGTACGGGATTTGAGGCATCTAAAACGTCTGCCAGAAGAAAGGAGACAGAACAAGTCCTGGTTAGGGTGAGAACAGTCAAGGATAATGTTCCAAGTTCTGTCTATACAACGCTTACGATAAATGTCCTCGATGGGGGTCAGTTCTGTGCCAATGATCCACTGGGCTGTTTTGAAGACCCTTTGAAGTGTATTGCGGTCTTTGGCAATGCACTACAAAGGGTCGTCAAAACAAAGTAGAGTAGGTGCACAATAAAATCTATACATTTACTACATTTTGTATATACCTGTATTAAAGGAAAAATTTACCATAACATGATAGTGATGATTTAATAGTAAATAATTCAATAGTGAATTTAACTGAAAAAAAGAGAATTTTAATTTTCTTATGCATATAGTAATGAAATAAACAGGGTGATTGACACATCCTTCTCTATGGTACCTAAACAAGACTCATAGCTTGATTTTGTGACTTCTTAGGATCCTAGATGAACCAACACATGACTAATGACACCCATGATCTTAGGCACTTTCAATTTGAACATTTTAGTCTACCTTTACTGCTCAGTATTAAAGACAAAGCTTGAAATTTAATAAAATCGAAAATCGCGATACTGAAAGATTTTCACCAATATCATGATATCGATATTGTGATATTGGAAATTTATTGATATCGGAAATATCGATATCGCAATATTGAAATTTGAATGAGATGTTTAATCTGTTTATTTCTATGGAAAATCCATAATATTGCTGTAAAATTCGATATTGCGATATCGATATTGGCAAAAATTGCAATATCGGTAAAATCGATATCATGATGTCGGTAAAAATCGTTTGATATTGGCAATATCAATATCGTGATATTGCGATTTTTGCTTTTGTTAAATTTCGCCCTAAAGGCTTTCCCAGTGTATTCAGTCTATTTTGAGAAGTTAGTGACTAAAGTGAGAATTAAACTCTCGAATTCTCAAACAGCAGATTCCCATAGTAAATCCAAGACCACAACAATATTACCATAGTAAAATTGCGACTTTGACAGTAGCCAGTCTATTGCGACCATCTTTAGCTGTCGAATTCACACCTTTACACAACAATTCAGACTTTAGTCAATAACACCCCCCCAGGTCTCTTGAAATATAATTAACAAGTTTTGTGAATCTCTTTTAGGACTGGAATACCTTGTGGCAGGTTATGAAGAGGCTCGGACTGGCCGGCTCATAGTTAATATGAAAAGTTTTGTCCATGTTTGGAAACCCTCTTTGGGTAGGAAAGTAATGGAGATCCTGAATCAGGACTGCAAATAAAAAGAAAGAAGAAATCTTTCTGTGTTTTGCTGTGCACAAGAAAAGACACAAAAATAAGGGAGAACATGGATCTACCTGTACAAATATTATAATGGACAAAGTTGGGAAAAGACAGTTGAAGAATTTTGACTCGGTTGTGTTAATATTATTGTCTGGTGTGCTGCGCTCAAGGTATTATTCAGCCGGATCCTTAAAACTGCCAAACGGTTTTACTCTAACGTGATTTGTGCAGATTTCAGGAAATCTGAAGATACGGACTAGATTTTCCTCCCGGAAAGGTGACGATGCTTGACGTCACTGGTAGACAAATGGTTCCATGTTTAATGCCATCAAATGTTTTGTATACATTGAAGGTACAGTGCAAAGCTACAAACAATTATTCTGAGTGAATTCTTGTCAAAATAGTAATGCCCCATTGCAAACTGCACTTTACAGTCATATTGTGATTTTTTGTTTTTACCTTTCAAAAAAAAATAAAAAACCCCCAGAAGCACCTCTTAAACCCCCTTCCCATATAGCTGTATTGTCTTTGTTATATTTCTTGTAACATTTGCATTTTCAGTTAATTTATATTGAATAATACAATTTAAAATGTCAGTGTTACTGATTTGCACAGTTTTTTTTCATGAATAAAACAATTGTTCTTTATCTACTTAAAAAGAATATTAAAGTTTTGTTCTTTCTTTATTTTATGCCATCTGAAATAGTGTTTTATGTAAGCAGCAGAAAAAGAGACATGATCATATATTCACCTTAGGCCAGCGGTGGCGCCACAGCTGGTATTTCTGATTCCCTCAGCGAGGGAGTGGTCTTTCAGTGCAGGCTGAAGACTTGACCTGACAGTTTTAAGGTCGGATTCATTGAAAGACCGCTCGCTGGGGAGAACTCGTCACTTATCAAGCACCTGCACTTCAGGGGAAAGAAACTGGTGAGTGATGTCACCCTTTTTGGCACTCGGAGCCAAAAAGATTCGCCGCCACTGCTTTAGAACATATTCAATGTGATCAGATATTCCTCCAGAAATGATTTGTGTTCCACACAGAAGCACCAGCCAAATTGATATATATATATATATATCTACATATATAACCGTATTAGCAATAGAAATCATTTTTCATCACAGCTAAGAGCAAACAGCTATCAATGTTAACTTCAGCATAAATATACATATATTGTATTATGAACCATAATGGTATTGAGGGTTTAGAGTTCCTTTAACAGTAACATTTTCTTAAGAGTTTGTGGAATCATTTCAACAGGTCTGTTTACATGCAAAGACATTTAAGGGTCGGTGCACACAGGTGTTCTAGATGCGGCTGAGCATGTTGCATTTACAGAGCTAACGTTACCCACATATAAGATATGTGCAATGTGCATAGGGATTTTAATAGTTTTTTTTTTTATAGTCCAGCCCTCCAACAGTCTGAAGGACAGTGAACTGACCCCCTATGTAAAATGTTTGGGGACCCCTGAGGTAGATGAATGATATACGTGAAGATGAATTATATGGAGATGTTTATATAAGTTACTGTGTAGATGAATGATATCCGTGAAGATGGATTATGTGGATATGTATATATAAGTTACTGTGTAAATGAATGATGTACGTTAAGATGGATTATATGAAGATGTATATATAAGTTACTGTGTAGATGAATGATATATGTGAAGATGGATTATGTGGAGATGTATATATAAGTTACTGTGTAGATGAATGATATCCGTGAAGATGGATTATATGAAGATGTATATATAAGTTACTATGTAGATGAATGATATACGTTAAGATGGATTATACGGAGATGTATATATATAAATTACTGTGTAGATGAATGATATACGTTAAAATGGATTATATAAAGATGTATATATTAGTTACTATGTAGATGAATGATATATGTTAAGATGGATTACATGGAGATGTATATAAATTACTATGTAGATGAATGATATACGTTAAGATGGATTATATGAAAATGTATATATAAGTTACTATGTAGATGAATGATTTACGTTAAGATGGATTATACAGAGATGTATATATAAGTTACTATGTAGATGAATGATATACGTTAAGATAGATTATATGAAGATGTATATATAAGTTACTATGTAAATGAATGATTTACGTTAAGATGGATTATACAGAGATGTATATATAAGTTACTATGTAGATGAATGATATACGTTAAGATGGATTACATGGAGATGTATATAAAAGTTACTATGTAGATGAATGATATACGTTAAGATGGATTATACAGAGATGTATATAAAAGTTACTATGTAGATGAATGATATACGTTAAGATGGATTATATGAAGATGTATATATAAGTTATTATGTAAATGAATGATTTACGTTAAGATGGATTATATGGAGATGTATATATAAGTTACTATGTAGATGAATGATATACGTTAAGATGGATTATACAGAGATGTATATATGTTACTATGTAGATGAATGATATACGTTAAGATGGATTATACAGAAATGTATATATAAGTTACTATGTAGATGAATGATATACGTTAAGATGGATTATATGGAGATGTATATATAAGTTACTATGTAGATGAATGATATACGTTAAAATGGATTATACAGAGATGTATATAAGTTACTATGTAGATGAATGATATACGTTAAGATGGATTATATAAAGATGTATATATATATATGTTACTATGTAGATGAATGATATACGTTAAGATGGATTACATGGAAATGTATATAAGTTACTATGTAGATGAATGATATACGTTAAAATGGATTATATGAAGATGTATATATGTTATTATGTAGATGAATGATTTAAGTTAAGATGGATTATACAGAGATGTATATATAAATTACTATGTAGATGAATGATATACGTTAAGATGGATTATACAGAGATGTATATATAAGTTATTATGTAGATGAATGATTTAAGTTAAGATGGATTATGTGGAGATGTATATATAAATTACTGTGTAGATGAATGATATACGTTAAGATGGATTATACAGAGATGTATATATAAGTTACTATATAGATGAATGATATACGTTAAGATGGATTATATGGAGATGTATATATAAGTTACTATGTAGATGAATGATATACGTTAAGATGGATTATATGAAGATGTGTATATATAAGTTACTATGTAGTTGAATGATTTACGTTAAGATGGATTATATGAAGATGTATTTATAAGTTACTATGTAGATGAATGATATACGTTAAAATGGATTATACGGAGATGTATATATAAGTTACTGTGTAGATGAATGATATATGTTAAGATGGATTACATGGAGATGTATATAAATTACTGTGTAGATGAATGATATACGTTAAGATGGATTATACAGAGATGTATATATAAGTTACTATGTAGATGAATGATATACGTTAAGATGGATTATAGGAAGATGTATATATAAATTACTGTGTAGATGAATGATATACGTTAAGATGGATTATATAAAGATGTATATATAAATTACTGTGTAGATGAATGATATACGTAAAGATGTATATATAAGTTACTGTGTAGATGAATGATATCCGTGAAGATGGATTATATGAAGATGTATATATAAGTTACTATGTAGATGAATGATATACGTTAAGATGGATTATATGAAGATGTATATATAAATTACTGTGTAGATGAATGATATACGTTAAAATGGATTATATAAAGATGTAAATATATGTTACTATGTAGATGAATGATATACGTTACGATGGATTACATGGAAATGTATATATATGTTACTATGTAGATGAATTTTCATATTCCTGAGCAGTATTTTTTCACAGTCTTTCTATTCTCAGAGAAGAAAACACATGGTTGCAGTGCAATAGGAGAAACATTATTCTGCGAGTAAACCGTTTGCTTTGTATAAATCCTCACTGGAACTGAGAAACGCTTAAAGGCTGTTGGGCCTTCTCTAAAATTACAGTGGCCCCCACTCTGCCCTCAGTCTGTGCCATGTACATTTTTAAGCCCATTACTACAGGTTACTCTATTGGACCTCTGTGCTCTGAACTATGTAACACGGATGAAGTTTCCTGCCTAAAGCCTGTGTTGTTGTCAACATATCTCCACACATAAGCCCAGGCTTGTCAAGGCAAAGCAGTGAACACTAATCTACATTTGAGGAGGGTTAGCAATTACCCAGAGAACATTCCTGTCTCACTTTCAGTCCTGAGGGAAGTACTTAACCCCAGTTACAATGTGAGAGATGCATGAAGAAATGAGTCATTTTGTTTTTCAGAGGTCACTAGCATGTTCTTACTATCCCTGTCTATTATTACCCATTTACATTTAAACTTTCAGTTCACTTCATTTCATTAGAATTTCTTTCTAATCTTAAAATCGGCATTTAAAGGTACAATATACTGTATATTGCACATAACGGGAAAAGCTGAGGTGATGACAGAGATTTTTACAACATCATAAGGAAAACCAGATCAGTAATGACGTTCTTTACACTACCCTCAATCTAGACAGTAAAGAAAGTGAGAACAATTTATCATATACAGCAAATGGAACAATGGCAGACAACTCTCTCATTTCAGGACACAAAAGGGTCCCATTTCTTACAGTACAACTGAGAAAATGTTTATTTCTCATACGGTCCTTCTGTCAGTGCATTACATGTGAGAAACATCACTGATTGCCATATTTGGAGTCGGGAAGGAATTTTTTCCCTAATATGAGGATAATTGGCTCTTGCCTCATGGGTGTAAGGATTAATACTTACCTGCACCAGTCGCTCCAGCGTCGGGCATCGCGGCGGCGCGCTTTTTGAATTGTTTGGCGCGATCTTCTGACAGGCTCCCTAGCTATATAAAGGGAGTCTGTCAGAATAGACCGGCGCCTGATTATAGGTTCTCCTCACCCTACCTATACGTGTCCCAGCCTTGTTACAGTGTTCCTGCCTTGTTACAGTGTCCCTGTCTTGCTACCGTGTTCCTGCCCTATCCTGGTGTCCTGCCCTGCTACAGTCCTTGTGTTCTGTTCTGCTTCAGCTATTATTCCAGCCTAGTCTATACCATTGTTCCTGCTCGACTTGCCTGATCACCTTGCCTGTTTGGTCCATTTAGGGAATCTCTCCGTGTTCTGCCTTGGTACTCAATCCTAGGGGCCGCGACCTGGGTTCCCTTCGCAGCGAAGGCCTAACCTCCTTGCGGGGGCTCTAGGTGAAAACCGGGGGTTCCTTAGACTCCGCGCCCTAGTGTTTGTTTGCCTCGGCGGGGTTCCGGAGGCTACCAACTTCCCAATATGCAAGATCGTAACAATGGGTTTTTTGCCTTCCTCTGGATCAACATTGCCACTAAAATAGGCTGAACTGGATGGACTTGTCTTTTTTCAGCCTTTTAAACTATGTTACTATGTTACTTGTTGCCTCGAAGGGGCCGGACAAAAGGCTGAAAGTCCATCCCACCTCTGATAGTATAGCAGGCACTGGCTCCTCCTCTTCCTCAGTTTCATCCTTTTGTCTCACAGACAAGGACACAGAAAGACTTCTTCAGCCCTTTTTAGCTTTTTGTCTATTATCCTTCTGGGGAGTAGATATAAGCTGAATAAGAAGAAGGGGCATTGATCATAGCTTAATTTTCTGTTAACCCTTCCATGGTACAGAGAGATTAAGCAAGAAGAATGCACTGCATCACTGCATTGTTCACTGATTGATTCATCATTTGGTAAGCATATAATGAACTTGCTATGCTTTTATATTTGGAATATGTTACTGCAAGAGAACTAAAAGTTTTTTTTATATATTTCTCTCTTGTCTACTACTCTATCCTATACTGTATATATATATATATATATATATATATATATATATATATAGTGCAAGTGTCATGGCCACTAAGCAGACAGAGGGAGAGTCTCCTGTACATAAGGAACCCCCTTCTACTGTTAAAAAAACACAGAAAAGTGTTAGACAAAATCCTAAGTGTAAACAATGTAGACACACACTTAGAGGATCAGACCAGGAATTTTGTTCAGATTCCAGACCCAGTACTTCTACTGCATTAGATCAGCAGAGCGCTTCGCCTATATTGTCTCCACATGTCACAGTACCTGCTACTCCTGTTCAGGTAGTTCAACGTAGTGCATCGCCACCACGTACCAGTAATACACCTCCAGTACATGATATACTTAACTGGTTAAGGCAGGCTCTATTGCCTAGTGAAAATACCACAGATCAGAAGAAAAGAAAGAAAGATGATATATCCCCAGAATCACTATCTGACAAAGAGGAGTCATTCATACAATCTATTAATTCAATGCACACAATTTCTGACAATGATTCTATACCAGTCAAGGTTCTCTATCAGTCACAGACTCTGAGGAACACTGTAGCCCTGCCTTAGCACGCAATTTGCTCACAGACATGCTACAGACTTTGGATATACAGCCAGTAGTTCTATCTAAGGCAGACAGACATTTAGGAGTTTGTTCAAAGCCTAATAAAACCTTTCCAGATTGCCAATCAATTTCGCAGATATTTGACAATGAATGGGCAAAGCCAGATAAAAGACTTTTCATGTCTAGCAGATTCAGAAAGACATACCCAGATGCGGATTCTTTCCAGAGCATTTGGGACAAATCGCCTAGGGTAGAATCAGCTATTAGTAGAATACTGAAACATACTACTTTACCTACAGAGGATGCAGTGTCATTTAAGGACCCCATGGATGAGCACATGGAGATGGCATTAAGGAAAAATTACTTAGCTGTTGGTGCACTGCTGCAACCTGTTATTGCAACAGCAGGTTTAACAAAGACCGCTAGACACTGGTCAGAGAGTCTATTGCAGGAGGCTAACTTAGACCACAATTCCATACAGCAATTACAGAGGTTAGCTGCTACTTTCACATTCTTAGCTGATGCAACCACAGATGTTATAAGACTTGCAGCAAAGGCTATTTCAGCAAATATTATTGTACGCAGAGCCTTGTGGCTTAGACATTGGTCAGGAGATACTACTTCTAAGAATAGACTGATATCCTTGAAGCATACAGGAGATCTTCTGTTTGGTACAGATCTTAAGCAGATTATTTCGGAGGTTACTGGTGGAAAGGGTTCGTTTCTTCCACAGGGAAGGAAGTATAGGTCAGACTATTATGTTAGACCTTATCACTCAAAGCAGTGGAACCAGAAACAACACACATACCATTCCTTTCGTAACACAGCACTACAAGCAACAGCAGTACAATACAGCGAAGCCTTCTAGACAGACATGGCAGCCCAACATCAGTCTAAACCCTTTAGGAGAGCACCACCAAAGGCTAACACAGCATGACTCACAGCCACAGGTGGGGGGAAGGTTACTGTTATTCATAGACATTTGGCAGACCCACATTACAGATCAATGGGCCCTTACAATACTCACGCAAGGATACAAACTTCCATTCAAAATCTTCCCATATCCAAAAAGGTTCATTCAATCTCCAACACCAAAGCTTGTTGTCAAGAGACAGGCACTACACGCAGCCATAGCACAACTAGTGCAGAACGGAGTTATTATTCCGGTACCACAACATCAAAAATTCCAGGGTTTTTACTCCACCCTATTCTTAGTAAAGAAAAGAGAAGGTACTTGGAGACCAGTGTTAAATATAAAGTCATTAAACAAACACATCAGGGTAGAAAGGTTCAAGATGGAGTCATTAAGGACTGTAATAGCAGCAATGAAGAAAGATCATTTTGTAAGTTCAATAGATCTGAGAGATGCGTACTTACATGTTCCCATCAATCAAGAACATCAGAAATTCCTCAGATTTGCAACATTGGGAAATCATTACCAGTTTACAGTGCTCCCTTTTGGCCTAGCTACCGCTCCAAGACTGTTCACAAAGATTTTGGCCCCCATTATGGCAAAATTAAGAGTTCAAGGAATAACAGTACTTCCATATTTGGACGACATCCTCATTATAGCCCCCACGCTACAAGAGGCCACGCAAAACACACAGCAGGTATTGCAGACTCTGCAGTCATTCGGGTGGCTAATCAATTATGAAAAAAATACCTTACAGCCAAGCACAGAGCTAAAATTTTTGGGGTTAATGTTCAATACTGCAACAGTTTCACTCACGCTAACAAAACAAAAAGCAGATCAGTTAGCGCTTCTGGCAGGAGAAGTACAAACGAACAGGGTAGTTATTACCCACAAATGTTTAGAATTGTTAGGCCACATGGTAGCGGTAATAGAGGTGGTGCCTTAAGCAAGATTCCACATGAGGCCTCTGCAGTTAGAGTTCCTAAAGAAGTGGAACAGAGAGCACAGAGATCTTCGGCAAGAGATAGTTATGTCTCACCGGACACAACAGTCACTAGATTGGTGGACTCAGCACAGCAATCTAATTAAAGGAAGAAAATGGCACAAGCGATTCCCTTGTGCCTAGGCTGATAGATAATTACAAGTGTGTTTTATATACACACCTGTTAGAGAACCATCGAGTGAATGGTCTGTCTTTTACAGCACCATATACAGCTCTTTTTCAACTGGTAGTTGCTGCAGGGTGTTTTATATACACACCTGATACAGAACCAACTTTTTTTTTGGAGGGGGTTGTGGGTTTATTTGGTAAAGTGCACGGTCTGTCTTTTACAGTACCATATACAGTAATTTCACAGCAGGTAATTTCTGCAAGGTGTTTTATATACACACCTGTTAGAGAACCAGCGATTTTTTCTGGAGGGGGGTTGTGGGTTTTTTGGGTAAAGTGCACGGTCACTGTCTTTTACAGTACCATATACAGTAATTTCACAGCAGGTAATTTCTGCAGGGTGTTCTATCAGCAAACAAACAGGTAATTAAGCTTTTTGGTTAAATAGCAGTACATTACAGGCTTTCTGCATTTGTACTCCATTGTGATTTTCTGGATTTGTTTTCTCATTTTGCCTCTCATAGTTATTTTGTTTTCTCATATGATATAGTGTTTTCTCATATTTCTCATATGATGTAAATTACAGGCCTCTCTCATCTTTTTAAGTGGTGGAACTTGCACTATTGGTGACTGACTAAATACTTTTTTTCCCCACTGTAAGTGTTTATCGCATTTGGTTAAATCATCATTTAATAAAGTACCTCTGTTTTTTTACCCCTCTTTTTTTTTATTATTATTTTAAAGGTTAACACATTCTACCATATAAGTCTCATTTTACTAAATCCAGTTTTAATAAAGTACCCCAGGTTTTGTTTTCCCAACCAATTATATAAAAATAAACGTCTTATTAATATCTACCCCATCTAAAGCATTCTTCATCTGGATAATTCTAATTATTTCAAATTACCCCAGTGTGGTTATATCATTTTTTGTGTTCTACATCTTTATAAATGTATCCACCACATCCAAGGCGTTTTTCATCGGGAGAATTCTAATTAGCTCAGTGTATTTCATTTTTGGTGTTGTAGTTATTTCTAAATTTAAAGGGTGTTTTAGTATCCACCCCATCTACGGTTTTCCATATTTTTGGGGGGAAATTTATTAAATTACATTAGTGTAATTTGTTCTTTTTTCTAAAGTTCTACATTTTCTATATTTAAGGGTGTTTTAGTATCCATCTCATCTACGGTTTTCCATATATTTTTTTTGAGAAATCTCTTTTATTAGATTAGTGTTATTTAGTCTTTTTTTTTAATAAATTTCCAATTTTTTTAGATTTAAGGGTGTTTTAGTATCCACCCCATCGATGGTTTTCCATATATTTTTTGGGAAATCTTTTTTATTATATTAGTATAATTTTTTTTTTTTATTGCTAGTAGTTGCAATAAAATAGTAGTTCCCGAACAGTAAAGGTACAACGCAGCAGGGATCCATCAGTGAGGCCAGAACTTCCGGTTTCAGCTACTGGCCGTGTGTTGACCAGCAACCCAAGTGTTATGGATTGGTTGACTAGGTCATCAACTTCCCCACAGATGACATAAGATTTCCCCAGCCAAGAGTCAGTGAGTTCTACTGACACAACACTTACATGGTATGGCCCGGGAACAGCTCAGTGTCCCTCACCAGTCCTTAACTCACCTGTGTCCCATTCCGTGACATCACACAGAGAGGTAGAATGTGGTCTTGGCTCAGTGCCACTATACAGTGATGACGAAATGTTTGAGGACAGCCAGCAGATACTTGGCAGTGAAGAGGTGGTGCAGACATCCGCACCTTCTTTTAGTAGGCGGGAAAGTAGTGATGTGGAGACTGGCATGGGAGGTTATCCTGCTAGCAGTCTGACTCAGCATGCAGGGAGAGTAGAGGAAGATGAAACATGCATTGATGATGATGTGGCCGATTGCACTTGGGAGCCGTGTGAATCAGTGGCTGCCTCATCATCATCAGAGGAAGAAGATGTGGCCAGCTTGCGTGTCAGGCAGCAGCACAGCAAGCAAGTCAGTGATGTGGCCATTAGTCAACAGGTTGTCAGCAGGGCTAGTTCAGGAACCAAACGGCCACAGGGTAGAACATCCGAAAGTAGTGGCACAGGGGCTCAACGAGGCAGCCTCAGTAGTAGTCAATATGTGCGGAGCTTTGGTGGTAAAATTTCTTATTCGGCAGTGTGGCAGTTTTTTGCTAAGATACCACAAGATCCAAACTTGGCCTTATGTAGAATTTGTGGGCAGAAAGTGAGGTGTGGACAGGGAGCTAACATTGGCACCACAGTCCTGCGTCAACACATGCAGCGTCAGCATCCAGGGCATGGGAGAAATGTGTCACAGATGTGGTCCCACCTGCTGCCACCGCAGCAACAGCAGCAGCATCAGCACAACCTAGTGGCACACAATTAAGAGCAGCAAGTCAAGACTCCACTACCTCTCCAGAAAGGAGCTGTTTATCTGTCCCATGCTCTATTGGTCCAAATGCCCTTACTCCTAGCCACTCATTTCGCCAGCAGACCTTAACCGAGGCTATTTCAAGGAGACAGCAGTATACATCAGGCCATCCTAAGGTGCAGAAGCTAAACATGCTCCTGTCCAAGTTATTGGTACTGCAGTCCCTCCCTTTCAAAGTGGTGGACTCTGAACCTTTCAGAGAACTTATGGCTTGTGCAGAGTGAGGTGGAGAGTGCCAGGGCGTAATTTTTTTTCAAATAACGCAGTACCAGCCGTGCACAAGTATGTACAACAGAGAGTGGGCCAGTCCTTGAGTCTATCTGTGTCATCAAAGGTGCACTACAGTGCTGATATGTGGAGCTGTAACTATGGTCAGGGACAGTACATGTCATTTACAGCCCACTGGGTCAATGTTATACCTGCCCGTTCACAACAGCAACTTGGACAGTATACGGCTTTTTCTCCTCCACGGTGTCACACAACTGAATCTGCACCAATGTCCACCTCCTCCTTCACCACCACCATTACCTCAGCCTCCACAAGTGTAAGAGACACTCAGTGAAATAATGCTACTACGTCAAAGGACAATAACTATGCCACTCAGTAAAATAATGCTGCTACCTCTAAGTGCAATAACTGTGCCAATAATTTAATTCATGCTGCTACCTCAATGTGCAATAACTGTGCCAATAATTTCATTCATGCTACTACCTCAAAGACCAATAACTGTGCCAATAATTTCAATCTTGCTAATACCTTAAAGATCAATAACTGTGCCACCAATTTAATACATGCTGCTACCTCAAAGTGCAATAACTGTGCCAATAATTTAATTTATACTGCTAACTCAAAGTGCAATAAGTGTGCCAATAATTTCAATCTCGCTTCTACCTCAAAGACCAATAACTGTGCCACCAATTTAATTCATACTGCTACTTCAAAGAGCAATAACTGTGCCAATAATTTAATTCATGCTGCTACCTCAAAGTGCAATAACTGTGCCAATAATTTAATTCATGCTGCTACCTCAAAGTGCAATAACTGTGCCAAAAATTTCAATCTTGCTACTACCTCAAAGACCAATAACTGTGCCACCAATTTAATTCATGCTGCTACCTCAAAGTGCAATAACTGTGCCACCAATTTAATTCATGCTGCTACCTCAAAGTGCAATAACTGTGCCAATAATTTCAATCTTGCTACTACCTCAAAGACCAATAAGTGTGCCAATAATTTCATTCATGCTGCAACGTCAAAGGACAATAACTATGCCACTCAGTAAAATAATGCTGCTACCTCAAAGTGCAATAACTGTGCCAATAATTTAAATCTTGCTGCTACCTCAAAGACCAATAAGTGTGCCAATAATTTAAACTTTGCTGCTACCTCAAAGACCAATAACTGTGCCAATAATTTAAATCTTGCTACTACCTCAAAGACCAATAACTGTGCCAATAATTTAAATCTTGCTACTACCTCAATGTGCAATAACTGTGCCAATAATTTAATTCATGCTGCTACCTGAAAGTGCAATAACTGTGCCACCGAGTAACCTCATACTGCTGCTACCTCCTCCACACTGATAGTGCCACTCAGTGAAATCATGCTGCTGATACCTCCACACAGTGTAAAAATGCCACTCAGTGAAGTTATGCTGTTGCCTCCTCCACACTGATAGTGCCACCCAGTAAACTCATACTGCTGCTGCCTCCTCCACACTGATAGTGCCACCCAGTAAACTCATACTGCTGCTGCCTCCTCCACACTGATAGTGCCACTCAGTAACCTCGTACTGCTGCTGCCTCCTCCACCCTGATAGTGCCACTCAGTGAAATCATACTGCTGCTGCTACCTCCACAGTGTAATAATGCCTCTCAGTGGTCATGCTGCTGCCTCCTCCACACAGTCTCATTGTGCCACTCAGTTAAGTCATGCTGCTACCTCCACACAGTCTAAAAATGCCACTCAGTTAAGTCATGCTGCTGCATTCTCCACACAGTTTAATAATGCCACTCAGTGAAATCATGCTGCTGCTACCTCCACACAGCCTAATAATGCCACTCAGTGAAATCATGCTGCTGCTACCTCCACACAGTCTAATAATGCTACTCAGTGAAATCATGCTGCTGCTTTTGTAGCTCCTCCCACCTGCACACTGTGTGAAACAGCTTGGTTATTTTCAACTGGCCCTGACATTACCTAGTCAGGCTGTGTTCCAAAGTCAGTTATGAGGTCAGTTTTGCCCCTTTAGCTACTCAGATCAGTGAAGTGTAAAGCAATTCGGTCAGCTGCAGCTGTCGTCTGCCTATCATTTTAAAACACAGCATAGTAGGAAGACCAAACCATGCTCCCTATGCCTATTTTAGCATGGCAAACTGTTCTGTGACACCCTAGATACTCTACACAGCCCAGAAATAGGTTATTTTGGACCCAATTCGTGACGAATTTATTCGGACCGAATCAAACTTTTAAAAAAAATTCAGCGAATCGGCCGAATCGAATTTTTAAAAAATTCGGTCATCTCTAAAAATAACATATTAACTTGATTATGCTTTCTACAATACAAAGTGTAATAGCCTTCCTCTGGCTAGACACAGTAACAGCTGAAATTTAGCACATGTGGAATTGTTAGGAATATCTCTCTCTTGTCCACATTCCCCCATACATGCTTCCTTTCTCTGAGTCACGATTATTAATTACATTCATTAGTTGGGCTCTTCTTTTCTTGGAAGCTGTTGAGAGATTATTTCTTACCATGACTGTATTTTTCTCTGTGACTCTCATGTCCACAATTTAATTCTAATTGCTGCTCTTCCTTTAAATTAGATGTAACGACTGCCAATTAAAGTAAGAATATGATGCTATGGCATTTCTCCACATCAACTAAAAACACACACAGTGAAGGTGCAGCGCTTGTGATGATTACAATTCAATAATACCA
>WMED01004729.1:0-20338 GCA_019650415.1 Pipa parva
GCAGGCGGCGCCCCTAGCATTTGCCTACTCTGCCTAATGGCAGAGCCGGCACTGTTTGTATACTTAAGTTTATGTTGAGTTTAAAGACTTAATTCCCCTGTGCTTCACATTTCTAGCTAATCTCTCATTTCTTTCATTATTATTTTCACACAACTTCAAAAGTTAAAATTAAGTTTTCCATCAGAATTTGGCTCCTGCAAGTGTTCAACTTGCTGAAAATCCAACATGTAATGAAGAAGAGCAGAAGAGATTGACTTCGCATTAAGAACAGGAGTCTAAAATCCCTATCAGTAAGTATTTTCCCCTTAAGAATCAACCTTAGTACTAGTTTTAGTTCCCCATTAATAGTGTTATACCTGTAGTTAATATGTTTGCCAGGCATTGTCTAATACATTCTGTAAACTTTACAAAATCCCAATAACAGTGAAAAACTAGAAGGTGTACTTTAGCCACAGTCTAAAGATCACTGTAATAGACCATTTTAAATACACACGTGAAGATATCCTTGTTGTATTCATTAAGATTAATATATTTATTCATTGCAAAAGCACCTACTAGCTTTACTTACAGCATATATATTAAAGTCTTACAATCATAGTAACCAGAATTTGTTATTGTTTTTTTTTCATATTTCAGCTTTTCACTTATGTCAATTTTTGTTTCATATTGCTTTTTTACATTTCAGTGGTCCTCTGGTTGCTAGGATTGGTTAACTAAACTTTGAATATAGACTGAAAGGGAGAAATTGCAGGAAATAAATTGAAAAACTACAACATCGAATATTTAAACATTAAAAAGGAAGACTCATATCACTGGAAACAAAAAAAGAAGAAGCAGAATATAAATTTAAAAAAATATTTTTTTCAATAAAAAAAAACAAATAAAGAATAAATGTAAATTGATTTAGAATCAATACAATTCAAAAATCTGGTGAATGTCCCCTTTGAACTTTCCTTTTGCTAGTGGAAGTTATTTTAGAATAATTTGTCTTAAAATAAAAATATATATAAAATAAAGATACACATTAAAACTTTTACAGCTCCCAGCTGTTGTCAGACAGCAATAACTCCTTTGGAATTTATTTTCAATAGACCCCATACTGTGTTATCTCCTGCTACGCAGTATAGACATAAATTGCCTTGTTACAGAAGAAAAATAGTACACTCAAATGAGAAATGATTAACTTAACATAGTTTAATATTGTTCCTACTAATAGGTGCAGACAAAGCTGCAATCTGCAGTCTAAAATCCTCTTCCCAATTCCACATATAATTAACTTTTTAAAAACAGTTCAAAGAGCAAAACTGCTGAATTTGAGCCCTTGTCTTATGGCCTCCGGTGTGAATAGATATTTGTGGGGGGAAGGCATATTTTTTAGTCTGTGAGTCATTTTTCACAAAGAGGAGAATAGACATCCCAGGCATGGTAAAAGGAAGATGGCATCTGCTACAGGGTTCAAGTGGGAAAGGACCCAGTGCTACAAAGCAACTCTTTCAAGCACTTAATATCCTTGAAAATTACTGTGTTGAGGGGTCATGATGATTTTGCTCTCACTGGCGTGTGTACACTACTGGATCCGTTCTTCTTAACCTGCTGGTGTATATTGAAGAAAAACACAAGCTTGATGTAAGTTAAAAATACATGGAGAGGAAACTAATACTTCTCCTCCAGGGTGCAAATCAGCATTTACTGTGTACATTATTATTTGAATCCTGAGAGAGATATGATACTGTTACCTTGCATAGGGAGACCCCAAATATTACATTTGCCTTAAGCCCTGCATTCTATTACCTACACCTGGTAACATGTTATACAGGTAAGTTCAGCTATCTTGGTATCCATTGATTAATGATACATACCCTGTAACCTATGCACATGTAGTGCATGCTTAGCAAGATACCCACCAAACCCTGAGCACCAGGCAAGTTAAAATAATCTGTGACAACATACTGTTATCTAGTTTTCTCATGTGGGTAAGGGGTTTAATTTTAGCTTTGGCAGTATTTGCTGTTCTTCCTGTTATAACAGTTGCTCTTTTAGGTTTTGGTTAGGGCATTTATGTCATATAAACTTCTCTTGGTACCCTGTGGAAGAGACAATTTGTCCCTCTGCAGATTTTATTGCCCTAGCCTATAAAATTAGTGTATATATTTGACCTTTTATTGCCACGTGTGGGGTGTATTGCTTTATGTTATCACACTAGGGGAGGATCTCCTCTCTTTGTCTTCCCTCCCCTCCATCTTTGCACTTCCACAGCCTCTTTGGATCAGTAAGAGATGTTTTCTCCATTTCCTTTAAGGGAGGGGATGAGCGAAATTTATTAAAGGCGAATTTTGAAATTTCGATCGAATTTTGAAAAATTCCGATCGAAAATTTGAAGTTTCAATTGAAATTTCGATCGAAATTTTTTGAAATTCGATCGAAATTTCCAAATTCGATCGAAATTTTTCAAAATTCGATCGAAATTTCAAAATTCGCCTTTAATAAATTTCGCCCGATGTTGGAAACTGGACGCTGTGAGCTGCAAATGTGAAAAGTCTTTTTGAGAAAACAAGGATCTTTGAAAAGTTCATACCCCAGTAAAGTGGTTGTGCTGCAAGAAACAATCTGTGAAAGAAGAGCAACAAATATCGCACTAACAGTGCATTCACTTTGTGAATTGCCAACAACACATATTAACCAAGGCATACCAGCATGAGTATGACATGCATTAACTTCACTAAACTTCAGTGGTGAACTGGGAGGCTTAGGGCAGGGTTCCTGTAATTTTGGTATTATTTTACTGAAAATACTTCATAAATGTGTGGACCAAAAGCCAGCATAAGCTATGAATTGACTGCCACTGGACTTAAAAGCACAATAAAGCCTGTAAAAAAGGGATTTCTGTTTACTGGCCACCTAGGTAAGTGCAACAAATGTTAAAACATTGTCCTTTCTTATGATAATTAATGTATATTGCTAGTACATTATTGCTAATCCAGAAAGAGAGAGTAATGTTGCCATTGTCTCCTTTAAAGCGCCAGTAATACAAAAAATTTCCATTTGGATTGGCATATCAGTTATTCAGATACAGTGTGTGCAAAAATGTTATATTTGAAGCAAAACTAATTCATTGTATTGCTTTCTGACTGTTATTAGGCCAAGTTCACACTAGCGAATTTATGCTAGCGCATATACGCTGTGCTTGTAAAAAAATACGTGCCACAAATCCCTATGGCACTTACCTTCTCCAGCCACACTAGTGCTAAACACA
This sequence comes from Pipa parva, assembly GCA_019650415.1. Taxonomy (NCBI): domain Eukaryota; kingdom Metazoa; phylum Chordata; class Amphibia; order Anura; family Pipidae; genus Pipa; species Pipa parva. The sequence continues at coordinate 3,254 of WMED01004729.1, forward strand.
AGCACGCAGACCTAACGAATGCAACTAGATAGGATGAGCCTCAGGCCCTTATTCAACAATGTGCGGATTCCCGTCCCGGCGAGGAGACTCGAGTGCTCTCGCCGGGAGGGGAATCCCTTTAATGCGCATGCTGATGTCCGCGCACAGGACATCAGCATGCGCATAACACAATGTGCGAAGTGAGTCGAACACATCACGGCTCACTTCGCACATTGGTGAATAAGGGCCTCAATCTCTGAGGGACAGTTCACTTTGCGTCGCTTAAGTACAATAGAAAATCTCCTCCCGGGATGCACTATTGTAAAAGCGCAGTGCTTAAATACGCCAGTGTGAATTTGGCCTTATCTTTGTTTAGTCTGATTTCACACTGGTGTAAATGCACTGGTGCATATACGCTGAGCTTTTAAAACCAAAAACGTATGCCACAAATCCCTATAGCACTTACCATCTCTGGTCACACTAGCGTTGAATGCAAAGCACACGTGCGCACGAATGCTTCTTGCCCCCTATTTCCTCAGCGTACTTCCTCAGTTTTCATTAGGTATTTTAAAAGTGATTTATTTTTTTTTAAGAAAAAACAGACTCACGTTTCAAAATTGATTTGTCTAGAAAAGAAAGCTTTGTCATTGCTCAGGACAGAATAATTATCTTACTGTTTAGAGGTCTGTTTGTTCATTCATTTTAATGCTACTTGAAAGTTGTCTGCTCACAAAAGGAACATTACATCTATTAGCAGAAATATGTGTAACAGTCTACTGCATTCAGTCTTTTCATGCTGTCATATGCCTTTGTAAATGCCTGCTTTTTGATCAATTTGTCCAAAGGACTATCAATTGTCTTTTTGTTTTCACATGGAAGAAAAAAGATTGACCGATCCATATATCATAGAAGCAAGGACAAAACAATAGCAAATTTGCTTCAGGATTATTGCTTGTAACAAAATGTATCACATTGAACCAAATAACTGTATGGAAGAGCAGAGACGAAGACTGAACGACATGCTGGAGAATGCAGTAAACAGTGCCAGATCATAAAAGGCATCAATGTGCATCAAAAATGCATTTAACCCACATTTGTTTCAGGGTATATTTATCCCTGCAACAAGACTACTTTATCTTATCTTTTACCTTATCTTAAGACTGGCCATGGCAGATTCTGAATAATAATAACTACTATATATAAGGGTAAGAGAAACAATATATAAGATGTCATGTATTACTCTGTATCTTATTCTATACCCAAACCTAGGAGAATAACATTTATACATTTCCCCAGAAAACCACTGGGAATAACTTATTTATTTATACAGAAGTGCATTTCATACAGTTCCCAGTGGAATTACTTGAAGTAGCTTTATTCACACAAAATGCATAACATACAGCTTCTAGATAAGAGTAAGTAATGTTGGGGAGACAATATAGCTGCAGTATGGAAGAAGGATGGAGGTAAGGGATAGAACTGGTTAGGAAGGCTAGACATTTGGAGGGGGGAGTAATTAATAGTAAAATAACTAACACGGGTTTGGTAAGAATATCTATAACAACAAAATATACAACAAAACATTAAAGAAGCTGTTGTTCTTAATACTTGTATTATTAAGCTCAGTGCTCAATCTCTTTCATGGTTGATGGTGGCTTCTAAACACCTTGAAAATGAAGTAATGCTAACACTTTATTTTTTCCTTGAAGGCACAGGGAAAGGAAAGAGAAGTACCACAGGATTGTCAGCACCAACAGGATAGCTTACAACAACAGTTCATAGACAAGAAGAGGTGTGTACATTAACTCCAGTTAGGCTTCATGGGTGATGTAGGGCTATTTTTTCATTTGAAAGTTTGCTTAATAGATATGGTTTAGTCTTTCCATATGTAAGTCCAGGGAGACAAAGCTAAGAATTTCACCTATGATGGGCATATATATCAAAGCACATAGCATCTCATAGATGTGTGAATTTTGCAACAATTTGCCCCTTCTACAACTCTGCATATTTAGACAGAGAAGAGTGACATAATGCCTGTATGAAGCATCCAGCAAGCGATACCTGGTGGGTAGGAGAGCAGCTGTGTGCACACCTTAGACTTAGTGTGCCATCATCGATCCTGTTGGGAAAAAAAATGGCACATCTAAGACTGGTGGTCCTTACCCAAGAAAGCTTTATCTCCCTACCTATTAGTTTTCTTGCCAGGGAAGCTTTTGTTATAGGTGCAGTAGTTGAACCTGTGCTGTCAGATATGGAGAGCAAGAGGGTTCAGAATGCAGCACCTCCATTTTATGGACAATTTATACATACATTTTGTACTGAAACTGCCCTGAATCTATGGCTAATTACACAAAGGCAGTTGATTTCTGTTGTGACCCTATCTGTCCCTGCAATTAGCCCAAAGAACCTCATCTTAATCTTTGAAACGAAAGTGTTTAGCCTTATTGTGCTACATTTAAAAGTTGGAGAGTTTTAGTATTTGCAAGAAAAGTGGTTTATTATAACAATTTTATTCCCCTCCCCACAGGAACAGAAAATAGATTCTGTAAGCGTAACTTAAACAGAAAAGTGATGGCGTGGAACCAATGCAGCCACGTGGGAAAGAAGGTAGCATGCACATGCAGCAGAACGCGTGCTGATGTACTTGTTTTCTTACAGGATAACGACCTACAAATGCAAGAATCAGTAAAAGGCAATAAGAAATTCAGCAAAGAATGACTAGGTAGCTAGTAGAGAAGCAGGCTGCCCATGGGGACAGTCTTTAAAAGAAAAACAGTTACAACAGAATATTTACACATCCACATAAACATGTTGGTAGTTGATATATCAAAATAATGTGCAAGTTCACATATTAAATAATGCAATTTCTGCAATTTATAATATATACAGTATATATTATATATTTGTATTTATATTAGGAAAAATAGGAATAGTTTAGGACACTGTTGACAAGACTATCCAATATGGCTGCCACCTCTGCTTGAGTGTTCTGCTTGGTTTCATCTCTGTAATTAGCACTCCCTAGCTAGATTCTATCCATCACTTACACACCTCCATCTCACACAGCTGCTGTTAGGAGTTCTACAATACTATAATTGAATAACTTGTGAGGACCAGGATGGCCTACATAGCTTTTCAGGCACATTCTAGAGCAGAAGAACTTTTGCATCAAACATTAGGTTGGGCATCCTGGGCTGCACTGTTTGTTGGACAGTCTGATCAGGGCACTTTTTTTTGGACGTGGAAGAATTTTTTAATCTGTTCAGTTTGACTTTTGTGATTTCACTTTGCGTGAAATTATGAGTTACAGAGAAAAACACTTTAGTTCCCTGCAAAAGGACATGTACAGTTAGTGGGTGGAGCCTAAAGCTCCAAGCCATCTGTACCTATAAGCTCCATCACTGGCTTTGAAAGACAGATCCCATTTTAAATATGTAGCTTAACCTCTGAACTTTTGATGCCAGTTTTACTGTCTGGAAATGTCATTATTATGCATATACTGTACATTACTATGAATACTATGAAGCATGAACTGGAATGATGTAAAGTACAATGACACTGAACTCTGGAGCAGTGGAAATATATTGTTGGTGTGTTAAACCACGTGTCACGCTCTGGCAGTACAAAAGCCAAATCAGGGTTTGTTGTACTACAATTCTTATATCGGTAAAGGTAAAGGATTCCCCAATGGTGGATTATAGTAACATGGCAGTAAAATACAAGGTAATACCAGGTAAATAAAAAAGAAATAAGAATAATGTAATGCAAAGATAAAAAAGAGTGCTTTGGGACAAATATTGCAAAAGAAAAAATGGCTTAGAATCATGTTATTTTTACACAGGCTGTATGGGTTTGTTCAGACCAAAATGTGCCCATCTCTAATATCAACAGTTCATGTTTATCCAAACTGTATATAAACATGAAGAAAACCCACCAAATAACATTGATAGATTTACTTTGTGATAATTTATTCAGCCAGAAATTAAAGAAAGTAAATGAGTGCTAATATCTGCATGACACTATTTGGGGGATTTATATAAAAGTCGACAAAGCTTTCTCCTGGTATATAGGAGAAATATACCTTTAATTAGGTTGAAAATATCAATATCACTGATATCTACATCTATTAAGCCCCTTTCTGGCCTTTTTTTAGGGCTGAAAAGTGCTCACCTGGTTGAGGGTGGTGAAAACCTATTATTCCCTACAGAGGTGGTTTAGAATATCGAAAAGATCAGCAAAATAGTTATTCACTAAGTGGAAGATTCCTTTGTCAAAACAGCAAACAGCGCCAGATGTTATTTCATGTGCACTGTGGCATAGACATCTTCATAATGTCCCACTAACTCTATTAAATAAAAAATACATCCCCTTCTATGTCACCATTTCTTTAGTTCATGTTGTCATTGGTTGCAGTCTTTATTGTCACTTTTAAATGAACATTCACGTTATGCCACACTGGAGTTCTCTGTTGCTTAGTCATGAAAGGCCAAATAGTCACGTAAAGGTGTGAATTCACATTTATTCACCACTTCTCCATATCCAGTTATTCAGCATACTCTGCAGTGTGGCGAATTTAAGATCCATTTGACAGCTTGTGACAGCAGATTTACAGAGCACCTTGCATCACTATACATGTGTGTGCACAGGTAATTTGACTATTCATCAAGCAAAGTCTGCCGCAGTTGCGAATTCAACCAGGAGAGATTGAAGTGGCGAATTAGGTTATTAATGGCAGCGCTGCTACTGTCCAATTGACTTCACCACACTACACAAGAGATGGCTGCTGATGTAGTCACAACTGGGAATCCGCTGTTCAATTAATAAATATCTTAGAATTGGAGTGTAGGAAACCAAAGTAATGAGAATTCACTTTGGCAGATGAATTCTCACTTCTATGGATAAGCCCCACGCGTAAGTCCGTGACCGTTGAAAGCATTTGGATTGGTTGCAAATTCGCCACATCACAGATTTTGGTGAATAAGTGGAGCTGGAGAAGTGGCACAACTGTTCGGACTTTCATGAAAAGCCCCTAAATATCTAAGGCTTAAGGAAGACAGGTTCCTCCACGATCCCATCTAATGAAGTTCTTATCATTGCTATATAATCTGATATACTTGTTTGTAAATGTAGTCATTCTTTATTATTCCACATGTAAAATGTTCATGTCTACGTAGGGAATTATAAGTGTTGGATTGGAATGTCTTCAGCAGTGATTTTCAACTGGTGTTCCGCAAGGAGAACTTGGGGTTCCGCGACACACTGGTTGATCGGCATCATTACCCGGCTCATCAGAGAAAAATCGCATCGATCTCTGATGAGCTGGGTACTGATGCTGATTGCTAATGAATCAGTCTCTGTCCCTGCTAACAGTGATCTGACAGTGATCACTGTCTGAGACGGTTCTGGCCCTATGGGCGTCCTGGCTGAACCGACCCTTGACACCCCTCCGCGCCTCCCGACTGGTGCCCCCTGCCCAGCGTCCCTCACCCGGCATCCCTTACTCACCTCCTCCAGTGTTCCAGCGACGCTCCTCCTCTGAGCATCGCTCCACAATGAGGTAAGTGGAATGCGACGGAGCTCCTTGGCTGCTTTGGGTTTTCTCGGCTCACCAAATAGAGCCGAGTAGACCCAAAGCAACCAAAGATCGCCATCGCATTCCACTTACCTCATTGTTGAGCAGCGCTCAGAGGAGGTGCATCACTGGAATGTTGGAGGAGGGGAGTTTGGCTATGGGTGATGTGTGCGACAGATAGATGTCACCCACATCGCCCAGCGCCAGAACTGACCCTGATCACTGTTAGCAGGGATCGAGACTGCATGATTAGCAATCAGCATCATTACCCAACACATCAGAGAGAGATCGCAAGGATGCAATCTCTCTCTGAGTCGGATAATGATGCTGATTGCAAATGATGTGGCCTCAGTCTCTGCTAACAGTGATCTGACAGTGATCACTGTTAGCAGGGACCAAGACCACATCATTAGCAATCAGCATCATTACCCAATGCATCAGAGAGAGATCGCAGCCTTGGATCCTCCCTCTGTGACCTGTCGGGTATGTAGACGTCAGTGACGTCACGCGCGTTATGCGATTATACCATTTCCAGGTTTCAAGGGCTTCCGCCAGAAATTTTATGACATCAAAGGGTTCCCCTGAAGAAAAAAGATTGGAAGGTTGAAAAACACTGGTCTGCAGTCTGTTTTTATATCAAAGCTTGCAGCTGCTGACTTCATCCAGTAGATGTAACTAGTAACCTAGTGTTCCAATATTATGCATAGTATTTTTAGGAAGAGAGATTGCTCCCAGAGTGCAATGCAGGATTAAGTCACTTCCTCTTCCAGGGAAGGAAGAGGAGAAACTGATGAGTCAAGCTAGAAACAGAAGCTCTTTCATAGCTCACTCTAGGTTAGTGAGGGTGTATATTAGGATATCTATCTGGGCTGTATTGAGCTCCATCCAGGACAGAGTGGGTTTAGTACTCCCAGGGATGTTCTTTTACAAGGCATCTCAGTCAGGGTATAAGTGATAGCTTTAGGGCTAGGTTCCTTCATAATCGCTGCAAATCAAACCTTCCAAAGAATACCTAACTAGTGAGTGACTGAAATAACCAGTGCTCTGCTGTGAAAGCTACACTATCATAACTGAGTGAAGTTCAAGTTTGTAAGTACCTGTATAAAGTAATCCAGTTTCACTGTTAATCTATAAATATTGATGTGTAACAATAAACTGCTTTCATTTCATGTTCACAACAATTCCTGGAACCTGGCATTATTGTTTGCTAATTGCTGTCCCCATATGTATTAGTGGGAGATCACCCCTGAGAGAAAAGTACATTGGAAGACAAAATATAGTGCTACATTTATTTAAATTATGCAATGGACCACAAAATGTAAATTTGTTTGGTTGAAATCAAGATAAAACATCTGTATGTTAGGAATCCTTACTTTTTCATGGCTGTAAGAGTATTTCAAGTTCAACTATCCCTTTAATCTCCACTTTTGGTTATGCAGCCTCTTCATGAAAAGTCTTTGAATTGTGATAATTTAACATTAATGAAAAGGATTTGACATGCTTGTATTGCTTCTTTTTTCTTCCCATTTCACATGACTTACTGAGACATGGGCACAGTGCTTTGATTAGGCATATGATACAAAGCACATATAAGGCGAATAGATAGAAAATGTGGCACAACATGAAATCTAACATGAGAATTTTCTGTATTACTGTTCATCTTTAAATAGCATGCATTTTCCCCATAATCGTACTTGTTTTCATAGACAGATTCCCTTAAATTTGGAAAAGATGTTACCATGGCTACAGTCAAACCCTTTCAAGTATAAGTTACAGTTCTTAATTAATAATTAAAGGATTTTCTAAAGACTTTATTATAGCACTGCAGAAGCAGGATAATGCAAGTCTGCTCAAGAGCAAGGTAAAATACAGTCATTTTGCACTCTGGGAGTAAATACAGAGATGACATGGCCAAAGATAAATGACATGGGTGGAATTCCAGCACAGGTTAAATGTATTGTTTAGCAACGTACCCTCTTAGGAGTTATCCAAAGATCTGAACAAACAGAGCACATTGCAATTCTGAATGATTCAGCATAGGTTATGAAAATGTAATCCAATAAGGCACCTTTCAATGTCAGCCTTTTGATGAGACCCTACAAGTAATAATATGATCTGGGCCAAGAGACTCTCAAGCTCAAAGCAGCAGTTATACTGTTCTGAATGAAAAGATAATTCATATGGTAACATTCTACAGTAGCATTTTTACCCTATGTTATACACAACTTGCTAGGCAGCACAGTGAGTTGGGTAAGGCATATTAACCTTGCTGGACATTTATAACAAAACCAGAGCAGTTCCTAGTTTTTAAAATGATCTTTTCATTTGTTTAACCCCGAGCTGTAAAATAATTCCAATTTGACAAAAATAATACATATTAACAACGTGTAAAAAGTAATTAGTAATTTTTAAAGTACTTTTTATGGGTTGCTTAAAAACACAATGGAACTAAAATGTACAGATTTTGCAGTTTATTTAGATGAATCCATTCAAGGTTAAGTTGGGCTGGAGTTTGATACTGTTTCATCCTCTTTGTGCGGTTTTCAAATTATATGAGGTTGTAGTATGAGCGCTCATACAAATTCACACAGACACCAGGGCAATTGGTATCAATGTAAAACTTCTGATCTTTATTCCCCTTACAAGACATTATATACCATATATGACACACAGGAAAAGGGTGGTCTCAACATTGGCTAGTAGTATTGTAAATGACTATTTACATAGCTGGGAGTGATTCATGCTAATTGATTCCTGAGTTCATTGGAGCTTAACTCTGCTAACAACTCCCCCCCCACCTATCATTCACAGTTAGGACAAAGAGTATATACTGTAGATTCAAGTAAATGCAGTATATAGATTTGAGTAAATACATTAATATATATATAGTATATACTGTATATATATACTGTATATATGTACTGTATATTGCTACCAGAAGGCATTGCAACATTGCAAACCAAACCTGAGTATGAGATATAATTTAATCAAACTATATCTCTCACAATACTGAAGCTGTACCTTTATTATGAGATGAGCAATTTGTATTAATTACATCTTAATCATGTTAAGTTATGTCATTTTTTTCACATTAAGACAAAATAGATACAAACTGAATACAAATCATATTGCGGGCCTCATTGTCAAATGTCCGAATTGTCACGTACAGGTCAGAATTCACATCTATTTGTCATTTCCCCATGTTTCCTTATTGAATAAACTATGTGAAGTGGCAACTAAGCGATAATTCAGACATCTATGATAGTCACTAACTTATAGAGCTCTTTGCATCACTTTGCGTGTACGTGCACAGGTGCTTCTACTATTGACTGACCGATGGAGTGTGTAGAAGGCGCAAATGTGACTGTGCTGCTCTGAATTCACCTGTTTGACTTTGACACTTCAGACTGGTGAATTGAAGGAATTGATGGCAGGGCTCCAGTGTTGCCTAAGGTGACTATTCATTCAAAAGTAACAATAGCAACTCCGACTAAGTGACGACATGACCTAGGGACAAGGTGACATAGAAATAGATAGAATATTCACAGAATACAGTTAGTGGGATGTGATGAGACTGATGTCAATGCCCTTCACTTGTCAAATTCGCCTCATTCTGCATGACTTCTCATCCTACTTCTATCAGTCTGAATATGCCACGCTACGAATACGACAGTAATCGACACTGTCTGCTTGTTTGACAAGTGTATTCTTGCTTAGTCAATACTGCAAAGTTAATTTGTATCTATTTTGGAGATACGACTTGACTTGTACCAAAGTGAATTTGGCAGGTGAATTTACCCTTTTGACAATTAGGCCCTGAATGTTTATACTGTTTGCTATTTTTTTAATAACTTAATTAAATCTTACACAACTTGCAGAATTTTGAAAGTTTACATAGAAGCCAGTAGTTATTTAATTTCAAGGATTTAGATTGAAACTTGGTTCTAAATTATATCTTCACCCATACCATGTGCACTGCAAGTAAAATAATTTGCACCTATCCTCTTAAAGGTGGATCTATCCCACACTTCCTTACATTAGAGCTCATGAGTCCCTAAAATCATTTAGCAGGGGATGACTGAACCTGGAATCCACAGAATCCTTCAAGCTTTTATTACCTTTTAATATATTAACTTTGGATTAAATGTTAATTGTAATGAAAAGAGAGAAATTTGCTGACAACAATACATATATCTGTGATCTTTACATCAAGAACCATGGAGACACTAATATAAACATCCAGTGCCTATGAATACATTCTGCTGTAAGCAGTTTAATGTTAGAAGGGGTAGGATGACTTATTTTAAAACTGTTTAAGAATATATTTCTATTTTTCTGTGCAATAACACTTTATTCCCGCTCAGCGTCCAACATTAGATCTAAACAGAACTAAGTTGGTTTCTCCTTTCTAAACCTCCCTTTACTAAGCACTGACAAAACTTAAATGAAAAACACAGCTACCACTGATAGGACATAGGGATGCCGAAACTCTGCTCTTTATGTTGTGTCTAAGGCACAAACTTATTCTAAGCATGTGTAAGCTGTGCTGAGCTTACTCATCAGTGTTGGTTCAGAGAATTAAGGTAGCAATTTAGTTAGTCAAAGGCTAACTGGCACTTAGCATTTCAACCAGGTTTTGACTTTAGAACCCCCTTAAATCTCCTGATGATAATGTTAGTAAACCATTGAGAAATGGTACATTATTGTTATTGTAAGTTAATAAACATGCTGCACTCAACTTAATAAACTATACCCACAGTAGCACTTAACAGTTGAAAACTGAAAGCTGGAGAACTCCTTTAAAGTGCACCTGTCACCTTAAAACTAATACTAATTTAGCTTGTACTAATGAAATAAATGTTCTTGTAAATATAGAGGTATTTTTAAAAATGGACCTTTAAACTGCATTTCTCTCTGTCATCTTCCCTGTCTGCCTGCCTTTCTTTCCTGACTGTAGGGTGGGCGGGGATAAATAATGATTGACATTATAGCTCCTCCAATCAGAAAAGGCAGGCTGACAGGGAAGATAACAGAGAGAAATGCTGTTTAAAGGTACATTTTAAAAAAACAAAACATATATATTTACAAAACGTTTATTTCATTAGTACAACGTAAACTGGTATTAGTGTTTTGAGATGACAGGAGCACTTTAAGTGTGTGGTTTTTGTTGTTGAAATATTGTTTCTTTTTGTAAGATGTGACTAAATCTAACATAGATTATGTCAGTTATTAGGAGAAATAGCATGTGAATGTGTTTACAGAGCTATTGTGGCAATAGAAAAGACAAGATGTTTTTAAAGCAAACTTGATAAAGAGATTCTTGATGTGGACAGATATATCAGACTTATTTGTGTTTCTTATGTATTTTTGATAGGTTAATTTTTTTCCCCAGGAGCCCCAGGTATATTAAAATCATGATCATTATCTTACTATATTATCCATTTCCACTGTCAGACTTTTTAAATATTTACCAGCCTTTTGGCAATGCAATACTAATATTCATATTAAAGTTGTTTAAACAGGTTAGTACAAACAGAAATAATTTATAGCGTCAATAGCCCTGATTATGAAATAGAAGTTCAGTATAATGCCATATTACTACAGCAAAACCTACGACAAAGCCATAAATTTTTTTTTAAAATTGGCCCTGTGGGCTATGAACAACTATAAGTACTTTCTCCCAGTAAATGAGAAAGAAGGTGTGTATCAGCATGGATTTCTTTTTTACACTGCACTTATATCTTGTCTTGTCAAACTGTTTCCCAATCTGTGTTCCTTGCAGCTTGCTCCAGAAGAGTGAATGTTAGACCATCGGCTCTCAAATGTTTTTTCATTAGAAATATGGCTTCAGGTTTGCCATAAGTTACAATGCTACTGTGTAAGAGCATGTAAAGGAAATGCAGATCGTGTCTATATGGCTCTAAAAATATTGCTATATTATCAACCAGTTACAAAATACATTTTAGAATAAATAATAGCTCCATGCAAATAATGTCACTGACAGATCTTGTAACTATTCCATCTCAAATGAACTTTAGCCACTGGGCTATAAATAAATACTCTTGTCCACTATTGGAATGGAGCCCAGTGTTTCCAATTCAGCCATGTGCTTCCTCTTCATGAAATGCATCCAGAACCCATGAGTGTAACAATAGGTTTTGCTGTGGTCCCCCACGGGGCTCAGCCACTCTCCCACCACTGATGGGACCCATCTGTCCTGTGGCGCCTGATTCTGGCTTTCCCATTGGATTGCAGTAAGATTCTTTAATTTGGCTGTAGAGGATGCAGGAGAGTGCAGTATTGTGGGTCGGGGAAGGCGTGCCCAGTGCAGATCCTGCACCTGGATCCCCTATTGTGTAGTTCAGCTCCTGCCATTACCCATTAAACATGTACACAATTCATAAACCTATCACAGCAAAATATAAAAGAAAAGGGCATAGCTGGAAATGGCCACTTACACCACCTACTTAACTGCCCTTAATTTGATTAGAGAAGCAGTTTATACAGATAGATTAGGCATCCTTTTGTGCATCATCTAAATTTCCAATGTGTCTCACAGTCTGAGAACTACTGTGTAAAACTACCTCTTTTAATGGATAACTTTATTAAAAAATATATACACATTAAAACAATTTATTATGTTTAGAATCGTAAATAAGCATTGGAAAAATACATTTATATATATATATATATTTAAAAAGGAATGCATATTTTGATTCTGATCTGCAAAATGCAGCTTGCCTGCTTCCCCTTAAAAGAATAGTCCTTTTTGACTAAAGGTTGAACAGTCACAAAAAAGCTCTGAATTCACAACTATTCACCACTTCCCCATGTTCACTTATTGATCAAACTCTGTGATGTAGCGAATACGCAACCAATTCAGATGACTATGATATTCGCACTCTTATGGAGCACTTTGCATTACCTTGCGTGCACGTGCACAAAGTGTGTCAAAGGAGTGAATGCGACTAGATGTACTGCTCAAAATTACCCATTTGACTTCTTCACATCAAAGTGGTGAATTGGGAGGCTGATGGCAGGGCTCTGCATTCTACTTCTATCTGACTGACTACCCCACGCAATGCATCTAACAGCATTGTCTGCTTGTTCAGCAAGTCTATTCACTGCTTAGTTAACAATGAGAAGTGAATTTGAGACTATATTCGAGATGTGTCAAGATTTGTAGCGAAGTGAATTCATCTTTTAGTCAATCAGGCTTTGTTTATAACTAATCCTACCTAAATCTTTTTGTTTTTATAAATGCAGAATTTTGGGCCCTTTAAGGATGATGTTGAGGCCCATCAGCCCTACTGAGATTGAAATGTCGCTTTATACTGTTGTAAAAGAAAAGAATTCAGAGGCAATGCAAGAGAACATCACAAGTAGTAATAGTTTGCTTCATTGAAGGTCCCATTTTGAATATACATAGTTCTGACTGTGAGCATTTGCCCAGGTCTTATGGGGAACCTATCATAAATATCAAACAAAAGTGAAATTATTCCCTTTAACAATCATTGTTGAAGGAAACTGGAATAAAACCATTTATGGTCCAGTCAATGACGATTGCACAATATATGCTGAACAGCATGACTTCTCAATATGCCTGTACTGCTGAAATCAAAGGGAAATTATCTGAACATAAGCTTCCGCTCTTAAATAAGCCTACTTCATTTCTTAGAATCTATAAACAACACTGTACTTTTTTTGTGACTGAAGATATGCAGTTTTCAAATAAGTTACAATTTAAAAATACAATTTTCTGCCTTTGTACAAGACTGTTATCTCAAACACTGTGCAGATAAGCTCTTCAGGCTACAATATTGAACACAGTGATTTAGTTATGGCATGATACCCTGCTTCAGGCTATGGGGCTATATCTTTCTGTTATAAAGACAGCTTGTTTCTCATTCCACTACAATTCAGTGTCGCAACCTCTATAAGGAACACAGGGCCTGTAACCTCAAAGATTGGTCCTGACAGTGTGCCCCTGATGGTTCTGGCAATCCACAGGTTGGGTGGGGCTAAATGATGAGTGACATTATAGCTCCTCCAATCAGATCCCTGCTAGATTGCAATTTAAGGGATCTGATTGGAGGAGCTATAATGTCAGTCATATATTGTCAATCAAGAAGAGAGAAATGCTATATAAAGGTAATTTTTTTAAAAATACATATATATTTATAAAAACGCCTATTTCATTAGTACAGTAGAACCTCATTTAATATTAGTTTTGAGGTGACAAGTGCACTTTAAGAACATGTAATACAATCTGTCCACCATTATCTGAATTCTCTCCTCCTAACTCTGAGAGTATGATTTGGGGCAGATATCTGTGTTTGTCTTTTTCATCAGTTTCATTATTTTCTTATATGTGTTACCCACAGTGCCTACCTTGGTCTGTAGCACTGGACCTCTATGAGTTGTATTCAGTTCTCCTAACAGGGACCCTTTACCCATTCCTGGGGAAGCCCAGGGACTACAGCCAAGCCTGGAGGAAGGCCTGGAACTAAAGACGTCTCCCACTTCCTGAATACTTATATTTACATACTGGGAAATGGGAAATCTTTCTCCCGGTTATAGCAACAGGACTAATATTACTATCTGCAATAACACATAGCTCCAGTAGGTGTCACTATTATCACACTCCCAAAGTAATACTCAAAGTAGATAGATAGATAGATAGATAGATAGATAGATAGATAGATAGATAGATAGATAGATAGATAGATAGATAGATAGGTGTCAGAGATCACACAACATCAAACATTATAGAAAAATCATATCAGTTCATGAAACATTTTAGTAATGACTATTCTGGGTCACTACATCTGCATCTTTTTCTATTCAAGATATCTGATAGAAGGATTTGATATTTTATCTTTTATCACTATGGGGAAAAAAACTGCTGCACTGTATGGTGAACTGTAGGGGAAACTGCTACACTGTATATTGGTATTTTTGCCTACGGTGCCATTAAACCTTGCTCCAGCACTGGCTGCATCCTGCAAGAGAAACAAGCAGTTAAATCAACCTCATTGTGTGTATAGCTGGGATTTCTGTGGCTGTATGCAAAAACACAGTGCAGATTGTATTTTAGAGCACCTGTCTGAATGCCAATGGGTGAGTGTATATGCTTGATTATGTGTGAATGTGACACTGTGTGTATTTGTGTGAGAGTGTGAGAGCATGTGTGCATTTTTTTACGAGAGCCAATGCTGCACAATATTGTGGGTATTATATGGGGCCACTGCTGCACAGTACTGGGGGAATAATATGGAGATAACTGTGACATTACATTGGGTATTATTTGGGGTCACTGTTGCACTGTATTGGGGGTGTTATACAGGACCACTGTTGCACTGCATTGGGGGTATTATATGGGGCCACTGTGTCACTGTAAGGGGTGCATTATATAGAGATGACTGTGACACTGCATTGGGAATTATATGGGATTGCTGCTGCACTATAGGGCCTTATTGACTAAAGGCTGAATTACTGTGTAAAGCTCTGAATTTGCATTTGTTCCCCACTTTCCCATGTTTGCTTAGTGAACAAACTCTACAATGTTTTGGAAACACATCTAATTTGGGTGACTATGTAAGTCGTAAACTTATGGAGCACTTTGCATCACATTGCGTGCATGTGCACAGGTACTTCGAATACTGATCAAGTGGCAGAGTCTGTTGCAGTTGCAAATTCAACAAGGTGTAGTGCTCTGAATTCACCTGTTTGACTTCGCCTCATCAGAGTGGCAAATTGGGGGGTTGATGGAATGGATCCGGTGTAGCATAAAGTGACTATTTAATCAAAAGTGGCAACATGACCTAGGAACAAGGAGACATAGAAATAGAATAGTTACAGAATACAGTTATTGGGATATGGTGAGACTGACATCACTGCCCTTCACTTGTTCAATTCACTTCACTCCGCATGACTTCTCATTCTACTTCTATTTAATTGACTACGGCACACTATGCATCTGACAGCATTCACCACTGTCCACCTGTTTGACAAGCATATTCTTCACTTAGTCAATAGTGAGAAGTTAATTCGCAACTATTTTGGAGATGCGACTTGAATTGTAGCGAAGTGAATTTGACAGACCAATTTGCACTTTAGTCAATGAGGCTCTATATCTTTATGTACATTTTTTTTGCTTAGTACTATTACTGTTAGATGGTGATGAACATTTTAAAACTGTTATACAGACATAGGAGTAAGTTGTCAAGATAGTACAAGTAAAGTAAATTACAAGGTCAGAGTTATGAAAACACATTACTGTATAAGTAGCAGATTTGGAAACAAGAGGACGGAAATTGATTGATCCGCAAAGCTCGGAATCTAAATGAGATAATATAGGTTAGGCAGCAGCATCGAAAGCAAGAATCTCTGAAAATAGGATTAAAAACATGAGAAATTTGAATATTAAGGGGTATATTGATAAAGGTTGATTTGGTAGAATCAATTTTGCCAGTAAAAACATGCACTGATTAATACAACAAAAATAATAAAAAAAGAGCAGTATAACTGTATATATTTTATAGAGAAAATAAGTGTTTTACACAGTGTTCAAATGAGTTTCTGTTGCACTTCTACATGTAGATTGTTAACTTGTCTGATTATTAAAATCCAGCCATATATTGATTTTACTGAGTATAATATTGATTTTACCTGTTGGTCCACATATAAATACAGAAGAGAAAAATATCTTTTTATGAGATTATACTGATACAGACTGTTGCTTCCAAAATACTAGGGTGACTGCATGGCACCACCATCTGGTAAATATGTGGGATTACATGTCATTATTCTTCAGATGCATTGTATGACACAATCAGTTTATCATAGAAATAATATTCACATTTTAAACCAATGGTACAAAGTGTGCTTTAACATTACTGAAACATTTTCCTTCAGATTTCCTGCTGATTTGTGGTTTGTGTCTGAAGACATCTGCCAGATTTATAAAATTTGCCCCCCACAGAAAAACCTTCAGTACATAGCTGAACAAAAACTATCATGAGCCAGCATATGGTATGCTTTATTGTATGTCATTAAGGTTTTATTCTTATTTTAAAAGCTGTTCTTGAAATGTATGACTTTTTCTTAGATTCAGGAGGTAGCTTTCCCACTTGTGTGCTCAGATCTTGGTGATAATGCAAGCAGATTTGGAAACATAATGAGAGCAAAGAATTCTTTAAAGGTGTAATATCATCTCTTCTAAAATAAGTGACTAGCTGGAAACAAACCCAGACTAGTTATGCAGGCATATGGTGCACTCAAAGTATTTGCGAGGCAGTAAATTTATAGCAGGGGTCTCAAACTCAACTCAGCATGTGGGCCACAGAGCAAGATCACAGCCAGTCGGCGGGCCGCATTAGGGAGCGAATTCACGATAGTCCGAAGTCAGGTGCAGAGTGTTCACCTCACTTCGGACTGACTGATTTGCGCTCGCGACTGTAAATAGTATAATTTGCCTGCCTAGCCCTCCCTGTCTCCAAGATTATCAAAGCACTATCACACTGTGCTACCCC